>CM035594.1:55753457-55828457 GCA_020423425.1 Chrysopa pallens | reverse complement strand
AGGAAAAATAATTTACGGGTGATTTGAGGTCGGGAAGTGAAACGGGGTGAATTTTTAAAGATAAAACACGGTTTCTCTTGATTTTAGGCAAAACTACAAGTTCTATGGAAAAAGTTGCAATGTTATAGATCATAAAAAGATCTACAACTTTTGTATTTACACTTTGTTCACATAACCTCTAATATATATAACAACTAATCATATGTATGCTTATTAGCAAAACTTTGGCAAAAATTGTAGCAAATTCGAATCATTTCGATTGGAGTTAATGGAACCATTGTGTACTTTGACGATCATGATCTTACTTTTTATGCCTAGAATTCCAAAATTAAAGTAAAATATTAATTAACAAGCAAAGTTTTTATTTAATGCAGTACCTACTAAATTAATTTTATTTACTGTCATAATGTACTTTTTTTAGTCCCAATGTATATATTTATGTAAACGTGGGCATCATAACTATTATTTGTATTTTTTTTCCTTGAAGATAAATAAAATTTATATCATCTAGAAAACGTTTTCACCCTGATATTTATTTTTATTTTGTTTCTATTTTCATTTTCTCAACAAAACTGCAAAGAATCTAGTTGAATTAAGTTTTTCGATTTATCATAATAAAAGTTATCAATAATTTTATCAGTCATTAAGAAAAAATTACGTAAAAAATTTATTTGAAATTTTGCATTGTTGTCCATTTAACAATAATTAATTTTTCATAATTAGAGCTAAATTAACATTGAGCACTGCATTATCATTTTCTTGCAACAAGCAAATTGAGTACATACAGAATCCATTAGTTGCGATTTATTATTCAAAGCTTTTATATTCATGTGTATATCTGTGTCCTGGAATTTTGCAATCAATATTTCACTGAAACTATAGATCTGAAATTCGGCACACATTTTAAGTATGTCAAACATGACCTGCCTTGGCTCCTTCGGAAAAATACTAACTTTGCAAGCTAGGAACATGCAGTTTTTGCAATCGAAAAGTTTAAAATAAGGTTAAGTAAAAATAAAAAATATTGTGAAAAATTTCTTTTTATTTAAATTGTATAAAAGAAAGATATAAATTTTAAATAAATCAAATCCATCAATCTATTACATTAGATAATTTATATGATATAAAAGCATGTCACGAGATTTACCTGTAAAGCACATTAACAATAGTGTATTTACAACCCTTTTTATATCATATTAATAGGGAAGATACAATAAAAATTATTTGCTATCTTACCCATGAAAATGTAAAACTAGGTTCAATACCAAACAAAATTATAGCTGTCATTTTCTATAGAAATATTGAGCAATAAACGTTTTTAATATTAATGTAATTGATATATTTAGAACGTCAATTTTTTACAATAGATTATGTTTTTTTCAATATAAATAGGCGTTTATGCAGAATCGCAACCTTTAGGATTTTGTCCAAAATTTGTAAATTGGGTCTAATGGATCCATCACCCAACTTTTTAAAAAAAGACATAAAAGTTAAAACACAAAAAATGCTCCTGCTTTTCAAAAATAAAACTGTATTTTATTTGGAAGATTATTTTATAGTATGTTAAGATGCACGCCTCAATACGAGTATATAATATTGAATGTAAAAATAGTTATATTAGACTTTTTTTAATCGTTCTAATCATGAAGTTCCTAACGAGACTTCTACAGTCATACCCATTCATTATTTTCTTTGGGTTTTCTCAAACCAAACCAACTATTTGACAATTTTCCATTTTTGTTATAGATTTCCTGTTTAATATTATAACTATTTTATATTTAATAAAATAAGAAAACCTTGACAGAAATGGGTTCACACAAAATATATTCGAAGATAATTTCTATTCGAACATAAATTCTTGATAGAAAACTTAATAAAAATGTTGAAATAAGATTTATTACAGAGTTTATTTTATATGTTAAGTGATATCAATTTTTATATGCATATATTCATTGACACATAACATACATTTTCTTGTCTTGTATATATTTTGATAAATATGTTTGTAATCAGTATGCAATCCGAAACTTACACTCTTATATATATATATATATATATATATATATATATATATATATATATATATATATATATATATATATATATATATATATATATATATATATATATATATATATATATATATATATTATAAATCATAAGATTTTATGGTTTTGTTACATAGAATTTCATTTTTGAGGATAACCAGAATCCTTATTTTCAAGTATAATGTTTATTAATATTGTATTTTTTTTAAATATTATTTCGTATTGTCCCGTATCATGCATCATATATGTAATATCCATTAAAAGGGATTATCCACAGGTATTATTCACATAAAGGAGTGTGCTTCTAACAAGCTGTTTATAAAATGAGGGCTTGTCGAAGAGCTTTCCTCGAAACAAAAATTTAGGTCAAATGCAATATTCGATTTTATATTTAAAATTGTTTTTTCGTGAGAAACTCTTCGATAAATCATCTGTTTTCATGTCAATATTGATTGTGCTTACCTAATTTCAATACATTTGGATAAGTATTTTTTTAGTCATTTGGGCGGGAAAATTGAAAGCTTTTTTTTCATGATTACGTTTCAATCCCCTTAAATATCAACTTATTTTCTGTACAATCTAGAAATTCGGTCTTTTGCAATCAATTTGTAATGATAATGAGATTTGTAGCGATAATTATAAAGCTGCATTTGCTTTTTGAATAGAATAATACCCTCTACAAATTTTTGTCAAAAATATCTTAAAGTAAAAAATTTTTTTCTTTGGAACCAAAGAAGATAAGGTTTTTTGCAATGGAAATATGTAGACTGAAGTTTTTCATTTTATTTTCTCATTTAAGAAATACATTGAAACTTCGTGTTATCTAACCCGACACAATTTTTTGCAATCGATATGAAACAAAATGGTAGGAAAAATCCGTTTTCTTAAAAAACCAGCCCCTTTATTTCTGTGTAAGCAAGGAAAATTTGCTTATGTCATCTATGATACTTAAAAGGGTAAGCAGACTCTATGAGAAATATAATGAATATACATTAAACTCGCTTCATCAATCTTGCCCCAAATTATAGCTAAGGATAAAACGTCAAAATCATCAAAAATAATGATTTTTTCAAACAGCTCCCATTTTATAACGAATTAAGAGAAAACCGTTTACGTTATTTTCTTTCTTTTGGCGAAAATCCCAACATTTGTGCCCCTTTTCATCAACATTGAATATATGTCAGTGCCCAATATTTGATGATTTGGCATGGAATGACTCTTTTGCATTAAAAAATAATTCACTAGTTTACGTAGCTCTTTTGTACCAAATTTTATATATAGTAATGAAATCTCTATATTAAAAATTACTTTATAAATGTCACCCAATTTAAAGTATAATTAAATAGGCTTTCACAATAATGCGATATTTTTTAATTAGATATAATTGAATTTCGTTAACAATTTCCTTTTTAATTTTCTAATGTTTAGTATTTAAATGAAAATGTATATCTTATTATACTGACGTAATTATAAACTACAAATATATTTATGTATGTGTAATTTTAAATAGTATATATTATTATTTTGTATAAATGTAGAGATATATGTAATAATGTAATAAGGATTAGGGAAAAGGATTGTTAAATATAGGATAATAATAGGATATATAATTATGTACTATTATGGAAAATTGTATGGTACATTTCTATAGCTTGGATATAGATTATTTATGATATATGGGGTGTCTGAATTATCCTATTCGAAGAGAGACTTTTTTTATACAGACTGTGAATATTAAAATTCTTAAGAGAAATGCAAGTTTTTATGCAATACAAGTACAAAGCAATTCAAATATAACTATAATGTCATCAGCGGATTTATAACAAAACTTCATGTTGAACTGAAATTGTAACTTTTCAAAAATAAGCAGTTAATATGCCCAAATCGTTGAATTTTTATTTCGAGACTCTGAACTAAGATCAAAATATGGATTTCAAAAATGAACTCCTATGTGTCGTTTTAAGGAAACTTAAGAAATTATCTTTGCGCTCGGTATCCATGAGATTCCGTGAAAAGGGACGGAAGTGCGTACCAGAAGTTAATTTACGAATTATATTTAAAGTGGATGTTTTCATATATGCTAAACATTTCCTGAAACATGTTCCACATGTATACACATTACGTTCAAACCTGTGTGCCTAGTGGTGAAATAGTAATACTGGAGCAGTCGTCATAAGACCCAGAACGAAATGGATTAAAGTTGTGCTAATGGGGTTCCGATTCAGTGTTCCTCACATCTTTGGGCGGGGAAAAAAAAGGGAGGTTATTTAGTGTATGGAAATTCCACACTACCGGCCATCATCTTGCGAGGATGGTGTCTTTGCAATATTTTTTCAAAATAAAAAAAAATCTAAAATATATACATACATATTTACACAAATAAATAAAAATTCAAAATTTAAAATAAAATAATTAATTAAAAAAATATAATTAAATTTTATTTTTTATAGAATTATTCTTCGTCACGAAAACTCATTTCAAATAATTCTTTTATAACGCTCGTTCGTATTTTTTTTATTTCCGTATATAAAATATATTTAAAAAAATATATAAGAACTAGTTGAAACCGTGCGAATATTTTAATGAAACTCCTTATTAGTTGAATAAATAAATCGATTGTTATATCAAATTTCGAATGATAGAGTATTTCGAGAAGTACACTTTAGAAATGTAATCATTTCTGCGATTAAATTTTATTTAGTAACACTGTATATATTCTGTTTTTTATTTAATATACCCTGTATAATCTTGGTCTTACACGTATGTGTAAAGTATTATTATTATATAATATAGGGTATTATTTGCTAAACGTTCAGTAGACTCTTCGTCTATTGTAGTAAATTATTAATATATATAATAATAATAATAATAATAATAATAATTTCTACCTATAGTTTACATTGACAAGTATTATTGCATACAAAATGAGGTTTGATTGTTGTGACAATCTTTTAGAATTAATTATATCTTATCGAATTATTATATAATCAGTATATGCGATATTCACATAATAATATAATAATTAATCATTATATTACATTTAATTAGATTATATTAAATTACAATATCTTTAATGTGATTTATGTTAACAATATCCATTCATGGTCGTCTAATATTTCTATTTAAAACTAATTCAATAACCATTAAAATAATTAGCTGCCTCTTTGCATTTAGTGTGTATTTGAGACTGCTTGCAATCTTCCAAATTTAAGTTGAGCCACTTCAAAGTATTGAATTGAACAGATTTATATGTAAATCGAGTAACAATACAATATTACAATAATATTATGATAGCGTTGAAAATCTATTTATCAAAATATGGTGGAAGCGCAAAGAAATAGTATAGAAATAGTTTTTATAATAATATTATAGAAATTATCATTTTTAATATCTGTTTCAATGTCTTAGTATCACAAAAGCTTTTATTGAAATAAATTTTTATAGGTCCTTAAAATTGCTGTTTATCTTGCTAACATTTTAAAGAAAATTAAGAGAAAAGGCATGAAAAATAAAAATTTTGATTGAATTAAATTTAGGTACCCTTATATATTTCATATTTCAAAATTTATTTTTATAGTATCCGTGTAGACAATTTCTTGTGTTGTAGGAAATTGAATTTAGGTAAAAATAAAAATAAATTATTATGACTGTAAACAAATAACAAAAAATTTATGTACCCAGATTTCCATATTTTTGTCTTGATTTTAATATAGTACGTAAAATACTCAAAAATAAAAAATGAATTTTTTTATTTTTTTCTAGACAAATTTTAAACGGTTTTGTTTTCTATAAATTTTTCCGTTTTTGTCTTCGTAATCGAATTTTTACTTTGAAAATGAGATTATGTATTATAGTATATTTAATACCATTTTAACCGATTTAAGAAAAAGAGGAGGTTCTCAATTCGACTGTATTTTTATATATTTTTTTGTTTGTTAACTCAGAACATTGAACTGGGTGAACCGATATTAATGATTCTTTTTTTTTGACACCTGGGGCTTCCCGTGTAGTCCAAGTGTTTTGTCCCTGAGGGGAGAGATGGGGTAAAAACAATTTATACTAATATGTGTGTTCGCTGATAACGTCTTCGTTTATGAACTCATTTTGCTGATTCTTATTTGTTGGAAAAGAGAAATCCCAAGGTTGATACCATAATAAGGAAACCAGGATCTGAAATCCCTTAGGGTAGAGCAGAGGGCTAAAACAATTTTTAATGATTAAATCGTGAAACAACACTCAAAATTCAAAAATAAAAAATGTTTAAACAAAAAAAAACTGACTTCAAAAAAATGTGAAAATTTTTTCGTGAGACAACACTTAAAAGTCAAAAATAAAAAATGTATAAACAAAAAAGAACCGACTTCAAAAAAATGAAACTAAAAAGTGAAATTTATAATTTTTCCATGTGACTTATTACCTTCGAAGTCGGTGCCATTGTTATTGTTGGCTAAAATGTTGATTGGTGGCGTCGACTGAGAAAGGTAATTTCGTTCATTTTTTTGAAGGCGGTTCTGTTTAGTTTAAAAATTTGTGTTCTATTAGATGCACTATAGCTGCTTATACTTCATTCAATATATCTATAATATTAAGTTTATAAAAATACCTATCTCAAATTTTGTATTGTATTACATACAATATTACATATAGAGTAAGATCCCAGAGCGATCAGACATAACTTATTATTTCACACAGATGAAACTTTAGGATTTCAGTCGCGTCTCGTGTACTTTGAATACCTGAGCATTTGTAGAATTCGTTGTTTGACACCTGGGCAGGTACCAGGTGAGACAGGTAACTAAAATTGAGAGTTATTTAACTTAAATTTACATGGCTGATTTTTATATATATTTTCTAGAATATTATTTTAGAAGTACTAAATTAAGTGTCAGACACATTTTATGGACCAGAACTTTAGTCAGACGCTTTAAAGCTTCACAAAAAATAAATAAACTTATTTTTACATGTCTGACATTTCGACTACAGATACTGATGATTAATGAACTATTTCCGTATAAACTTCTGAAAATAATGTCATGTACGACGTAGATGCGTATCACCAATGAGAAACATCATCTTTCAAAAAAATTGTATTTCCAATTTACAAACACGAATATTCGAACCACCTATATTTGTATTTTTATAGTTCGATGACAACAGGTTTTATCGTATTCTTTTTATAACAAGTCTTTTCACATGACTTTTCATACGGGTGGTATTGGCTAGCTCTTCGACACTTAAACGTATAGTTCGTATAAATAACATGCCACATCGATATGCCTGTTTATAAATAACAAAATGACGGTATAGGATATATAAAACTTATTGACTTGCAATATATTTGTTAAACTTAAAACCCTAACCTTTCGTCAATGTGAACATGTTAGTTTTTTTTTTTTTTTTTGTTACAGAATGTTTTAAATTTTACGATCACACATAAGAGGGTCGATGGATGATCGATTTAACGTAGTGGTCTTAGAATATAATTTCATTGGTTTTTATAGAATAGTTTTCGTGAGTCTCTTGTGTTTCTAAACAAAAGTTTCATGTGAACATTTGTATTCTACATTTTAATTGGTTGTATAGATGGTATTTAATTCATTTATAGTTCTCTATTATTTATAGTATGCAATGAGCTTGCAAAAAAGTTGATTACTAATTTAGAGCATGTGTATTAGGCAATAGGCTTGTGCTTTATTAGGTAACTAGGTCATGGTTTTCCCTTCCTCCTGGGTAAGACGGTCCAGAACTTGTGACATGTGAATTGAATTATTTTTTGTATTTGAATATTTTATATTTTTATAAATATGTATTTCGACTACAGAGTAGTCATCATCAGTATGAATTAGCTAGTTGTAATGATTCTCTGACTAGATGTTACTCGTTGCTAATTTGGTGACGGTTTGCACTAACTTTTTACGAAACCTAGTAAAATTTTGCGATAGTACTTATAGTAGCCTATGAATACAAAATTTACACGTACAAAATATAAATACTTGTAAAATAAGAAAAAATACTTTAAAATAGAAAAGATCCAAGTAGCACGAAGACGTAAAAAATAACTATCATTAACTTCATATGAGCTTTTGAATTCAAAATTAATAATTTGATGATAATGCAATTTTAAAACATTCTGTACGTTTTTAGGTATACTAAAAATTGGAAATATTTATGTTTATTACTTTTCGATACACGAATATAAAGAAGCTGGGGCTAGGAAGTATTCTTAAACATCGCATAGCATGAATGAATAGAATGTGTACGTATTGAACATTGACAAATTTGAAGAAATATGTTTTCTTTATATTTACTACAGTTTTATGTTGAAAGGAAAACCTATCATCATTTATGTTTTTCATTTTACACGGAAAGTATGTGCGAATTTCAAGGAAAACAAGATAAAGCCATTGATCTTGTCAGACATCGGATTATCATAAGTGACAATGAATAAACGAAATATTTATATCGACACAAAATTAAATATCAAACAGCAAAAATGCAATTTTTGGAAGCAAATTTAAGGTTATTTTAAACTCTAAACTAGATAATAGATTTCAAAATCATATTATAATCCAACTCATTTAGTTTACGGTTAATTTTGGATTTTATGATTCAAATGATTTCAGAATTAATCGATATCGTTTACAATTGTACTTCGGTAAGTTTTCGCAGTGCCTGTGGTATGCATTTTTTTATATTTATTAAATTTTGGGTCTTATGGTTTAAATGGATAAATATGTGTATTATGTAGGCTTTAAGTTTATGGCCTTTTTATGTCCAATGTCCACCACCAACACGGACATAAATATTTTTTTTCATTTGAGGATTTTATTTGTTTTTTTTTCTGTTTAGAAACAAGTATTTATACATATTTTTAAAAACACCCAATATTGTTGCAATATTGGCTGAAACAATTTGTATTAAATACTAAGATGATTTGTATATTTTAAATAACATTTTAAACAAGGTTCATGTTCAAAAACAAAAGTTTTTTAAAAATATTTTTAATTTTAAAAATATTATTCTTATTTATTATGTATGTAAATTATGATATTCAAAGCCTTCAGCTAAATAAGGTTGAACATTACTCAATTCACATCCATAAAATTCAAATACATATTTATTAATATTGGACTCATTCACGAAAATCTAATATGTTCTTATTCAAAAAGTTGTTAATTCGACATGTATAGAATTTGTTATCGTATATTTTTTCTCGTGTTAATTATAAAAGATGAGATTTTAAAAGATAGTTTCGGAAAATAAGAGAAAGCGTACTACTTGACTATCCACGAAAAAAAATGGACAAAGTACTGCACAATTTATCTATTACTGTATATATAGATCCACATTATTTTCCTGATAATGGATCACATTTTTCTACTTAACATTGCCATGGCTGCCCTTTTAAATTCATAAATTGTGGAGTACTTTCCTCAATTTTTCGTTGATAACTTTTTTCTCCCTAAGCCCACCATTTCAACTTTCTGAACAAAATCAGACTTTCAATTTTTAATACAGCATTAAACATAAGTGAACAAAATAGCCTGCTATCCTCCTTTTAATTTCCGAAACTATCTCTTAGAATATCATCTCTTATAATTTACAAAAAATATACATATATATCAAATAATTTTTTTAGATCGCCTGAAGAAGCAATTAATTATTGCGAAACGTTGCATAAAATAATAATAAATATTTTACTAATTCACCTAATCCTACAGCTTTCTCTGAAAATCATTCATTTACATAATCAGGATCTGAATATAATTGCTAATATTAACCATACAAAGAAAATTTTGGTATAGGAATTACCTTATTAGTCTATTTCTATTTGGTCTGGCCGCCATCAAGATAAGTCAAAAACGAAAAGAGATAGTAGCAAGCCATTGATTTTATCATAGAAGTGGTTATAGAGCTTGTAAAATAAAGTTAAGTTAGACAATATATCGAATAATACATATATATATGTTATAATATCATAATTAACTTAGATTTTCAAAGAAACGGAAAATTCATTATTCTCATATTGTGAATTGAAAATGATCATGAATAGGGTTATTATTAAAGTATTTTATGTGAACGTAAATGATTTTAACGGAAATAATTTCTGCTTCATAAATATGATTTCTGTAGTCAGTTGTTGGGTAGTTAGTAACATTTATATTTACACAGATCAAAGATATACACAATAAATTTAATTAAAAATACTGTGTCGAATATTCACATCACTTCTATATACAGATCTCGAACTTTCGACCTCTCATTATTTTTATCAAATGAAATAAGATTTTCCTGATTATTCTTTCAATTTTAGTGAATTATATTTTTAGCACTGACAAGTTCTGTACTATTATAATAATAATTCTGATTATATGTAGTTTAGAACATGTAATCACCAAAGCTTAATGTAACATCGGCGCACACCAATTTGATAAAATAGAGAAGAGACATAGGCAAAAAACATTTTAGTGAAGGATTTGGGTAATAAAATGCCACTTAATTATCATCAGTATACATATTCAGGTATCATTTAAAACAAAAAGATATTTTAAAATCACCTATTCTTAGATGAAAAGGGTTTTAGTTTTTTATTCGAAACCAGGGAAATAAGATATTAGTACTATAAATTAATACTAATAAGTATTAATTGTTTTCGTCAAAAGACCTATGACCACGCCAATTTTTATTGAAGTATTTTTGTTACATGATTAGGCGTTAATATAAACTATTTATTTTTTGGTTAAAATGACTTGTAACACCTCAAATTATGATCGAAATAATCGTTTAATGTCAAAAAAAGCAAGTAAAACCTTGTTATCGAATTTTCCCATTATAAAATCGTCGAATTTTTCAAAAACCTCTGCAAACATATAACTTTGAGTATAGATGAAAAATCTTTTTGTTTCTTCATTTTAATAAATTAATTTATTAAATATCCTATATAATAATGGTTATAAAGTCCATTAACGTTCTTTGTACATTCATGATTTGTAAATAGCCGTAGGAATATTTCAGAACATTATTAATACATTAAATTTGTTTGTTTAATAAATTTACTTGTGAAGTGGTGTTGTACTGCGAAAATCTACCTAAAATCGTTTTCCAGTTACCCTTAATTTGGATATTTCATTTAAAATTTAAATTCTATAACATAATTTATTTTATCGTGGTCGGATTTTCATTAGTTTATTTTATTCTTGTTAGTAAATATGGTTGATTTATTCGGTGCTTGAAAAAGACCATCGCAAAGTTTTCTAATTGAGAAAAGAAATTATTATATACACTAGGCAAATTTAAAGAAATACATAAATTGTTGAATTGAATTGGGGCGTCATGTGAAAATCTATCCAAAATTACTCGTTGAAAACGTACCGTATATGTCCATATATGTAGATATTGAACTGGCAGTGTATTTTTTCTACTATAGTGACAAATTGTTGATTGTATAGACTACTTTAAACAGTACATGTTATGTACAAAATAAAATCGATGTTATTGAAATTACATGAAACAATTTTCTATTTTGTTTTACTATTTGTTTTGTAATGTTTGAATAATTTTTTTTTTTATTTGTATTATTATATTGTTTTATTTATTTTTCACTATCAGTGTAAATATTGTTGTATGTATATATTTTTCAACACTAGATAATTTATCACAGGGAAATAAATTAATTATATGTTTCATAGGTAGATACATTTCAAAGTATCGATTTATCGTTAAATCTTTTTGTTTTTGATTTATTTAATATTCATTATATTATACATTTGTTACGTTGTTTACAAAGAACAATCAATATCTTTTTAACCGACATCAATTTTTTGTATACGCTATATCAGGTCAACAATCAATAAGTAATTATTTCGAAGCCTAACAATAAAAGTATTTTCTACATTTTCTAATTTAAAAAGGGTTTTTTTATGAACCATAAAATTTAAAAAAAAAAAAAAAAAACTAATTATGGCAAATTTATGACCTATATATTTCTACGGGTATTTGTATACGTTACAAATTTCGTTTCATGCAATTCTTAAAGAATTTTGATAAATCTGGATCAGAAATCAAAATAATTTGGAAATATAAATACTTTTCATTTTATGTTAAAAATATGTGCATTATAAATCCTAGGGGTCTAAGATTGTTATAGAGACAGGTGCGACCAACAATTTATCGGTGTCTTTAGTAACTAATATCGGACGTCAGAGTATCTTAAGTTTTGTCTAAACTGCTACCTTGTATAGATTGAAGGCACTTAGAAAATTTTGGTATAAGTTTTATAGAACAAATCTGATTGGCCGTTCATCCGTCCGTCAATCCATCATAACTCAAAAACGAAAAAAGATAGTGAGCTAAAATTTGCTTTATTTATATATTTTTGTTTGATTATAACTGTATAGACTGGATATTTATACTATTTTTAACACGAATACGCATATCCGGCATATCTCTGATCTAGATATACGTTGACGCAATCGTGACGCAGATTAAATTTTATCAGAATATTATTTAACACTATAAAATTGACTTAAAAAAATTCATTTGATTTTGAGTCGGTTATATTTTTCTATTTACCATTGCAGTTTTTAATTGGATTATAATTCTACTTTATTTTATATTAGTAAATCTCGTATAAATAAATTTTTTTTTAAATATTCTATTACAAATTAATTGATTTTAATGCTCGAGGTAATATTTTTATTTTGATTGAAATGTATATTAATTAAATCTTTCTTTTAAGTATCCTTTTTGTAACAACCAATGTGTGCTTAAAAACTGTTTTTTATATTCCTATAGTTGTAGATATTTTGCTTCATTTCCGAGTAGAATTTAAATTCATCCCTGACCAGCCATTATCTCACTTTGTAATGCCATTTTAGCTACTTGTTGGTGATAATTTTTGGGCTAATAGTTGACTGAAAAATAATAGATAACCACTAGCTGAAAATTTGATTCAATCATGATATAAAAATATATCCTCAGTTTAAATATAAAAAAAAGATGCAGTGACAGTAGCGTTGATAACATTCAGCTTTCCTAGGTTGCGATTTATAAATTTTATATATTTTTATTAATTGACTTGATTAACGATGATGGGATTTGAATTTGCAAACTTTGAATTTAGAGACCATATCTCCTAGTTCATTAGTTGGTGACTAGTGGGTAAAGTCGACCACCCGGCCACTTTCGAAGTCGACGATTATTCGGTAAATAGCACCTACTATCCTGCTAATAACTATGTATGAATTTCTTAAATTTGACTAATCGCTAGTCGACTAATCGGTTAAAATCATAATCGGTGTAAATCGAAAAAAACCCTTAAATACGAAAAATATCATGGTTTTCTTTTTTAATTTTTGTCTTTATTGAATTTTATGTCCGATTTTTTTTTTAACTTTCATGAATGAACCATAAAAATAAAATGTATATATATGTTACACATATAAACATATTCAAAACAGAACATTTCGAAATATATGTAACGCTAGAGAATTCTGAATAGATATATATTATTTAATTTCTAGTAAATGTACAAAGTTATGATGTATAAAATATAAGTACATTGAAAATGAGATATCAAAGAGAAAATTTCAAATGAAAGCATCACTTATATTATCATCAAAATGCTTTTAGTTCAATAAAAAATCACTTCGAAATGCAAGCATGTTTCTGTTTTGTATGAAAAATATTCGAATAAACTTGTGCCAAAGCCACAGTGAATTATATAAACATACTTTTTTTTGTGAGTTTCATAGTTGACAATACATGTTTTACTAAAAAATATCTCACTGTAGGTTTAGAAGAAAAAAGCATCAAAAAACCATTAATCAAATGCCAAAAAAAGTTTTTCCTTTTATTTATTCAAATTGTGCACAATGTGTATTGAATATATATTTTTGAGCATCCTTAAATTTTCTTATGCTAACTTCTTGTACAGCATAACAATTCGATTACCTACATCCAATATTAAACGCTTTCTAAATATTAAAATGAAATAAATACTGTATTTTATTTCACTATTACACAAGTGTAAGTTAGTTAGGTCCCTTCAACTAACCAACAAACAAAGATTGGTTACATACGTAGTAACATTAAACGAAACAAACATATAAAATATTTAAGATTACAAATATATACTTTTTTCCTTTATTATATTACTTCCGAGTTATATATCCGTTTTAAAAAAATGTTGGTATATGTCGACGTTTTGGAACTTTCTGAACAACTTTTGTTTCTGTCTGTCGATTTGTGAAACTCATTTACACGAACGAGCATAATTCCAAAACTACTTGATCAGTATTTATAAATTTTTGGTTAACAATAGTAGTGTTCTGAATGGTCCCATTTTTTAAAAGTCGAATCTATCTTATAAGTGTTCCGGGGATATAACTTTCGAACCCCCCTACTTTTCTACCTTTTTTCAATTTAATGCTGATATTGTGAACCGTTTCTCCAATTTTGATGAAATTTTTATACGTATGGAATTCAATTTATTGTTACCATGGATACAAACGTACGGTACTATTTCTAAAATATAAAATAAGCAATTTAAAAAAAAAATTAAGCCATTAAGAAAGAGTTTATTTGTAAATTTACATTTGATAAAAAAAGAAAATGTAGGTATATGATTGAAATATTGAAATACATTTTTTCATCTTGTATCCAAATTGCAACATTAATAAATTGGAGACTTACCAGACATATGGCTATTTAAGTAAACATATTCGTACATCGCGAAGAAGTTTTGTGTCAATTATTATCAGTGTATTTTTTTCCACTCAGTAGAACTTTCTCAACCATCAATTTTAAACAACAACAAAAAAATATTTATCTACAAAAGGCCCTTTAGTCAATTTTAACACACTTAGATAATTATACGAACGAAGTAAATTAAATTTATGATTACTCTCCCATTTTCATTAATTAAGAAACCAATTTGTATAATTGAGTTTCAGAGACAGTATTTCAGTTGAACATATAATTTCGACCTTTCCTACCCTTTAATATGCTTTTGAGAAAGATATTGAGTGAGGCTGAAAAAAAGGAATAGTCAATAAACACAATAATAAAAAAAAATCAAATTTTGAAGTTATATTTCTTTAGTTATATTTCGCATTATGAAAAAATGATGAGAGTGAAATTTTAAGTTAAATTTTATACAATACTATGGAAGTGTTTTTAAACATAATTGTGTTTAGTAATAAATTAATTTAGTTGATAAAAGTATAATTGCTAAAATTCATAAAGGCAATATAAGTTTCTTATATTGGCAATATTTCTAATTATATTTCTATTTATTTTATATTTTGCATAATTAACCCAAATTTTCTTTTTTATTTTCAGGTAAGCATCAATTCGTTCATTTTTACATATTGATAATGGAGTATGTGAAAACAGGTATATTTTTCTAACAAGTACAATTTATTACAATCTACAAATTTAGATTTGCCGATCTTAAAAGAGAAATTTATTCAGTAATGAATTAACGGCTAGGCCCGTAAGTCCCGAGGTTACAACGACATGACTTTATAGACGGCATTAGAAACCCA
Source organism: Chrysopa pallens (assembly GCA_020423425.1). Taxonomy (NCBI): domain Eukaryota; kingdom Metazoa; phylum Arthropoda; class Insecta; order Neuroptera; family Chrysopidae; genus Chrysopa; species Chrysopa pallens. Next base: position 55,812,862 of record CM035594.1, on the reverse strand, counting down.
CAACAGGCCTAATTTAATACCTTTTTACGTATTATTTGTGGATTATTACGTATATGTATTTTAATAGATGATAAATGATTGCAATTTTATTATTAATAATTAATTTATTAATAAAAATTGAAACTCAATTTGACAAGCTCTCATATTTTAGATAATTTGGGACATACTGGAACAGATTACAAAAAAAAAAAATCAAAACGCCAAAAAATTCGCAAATTTCAATAATTTTAGGCTAGTTTGACATTATACTAAAATAGAAGCCAGTTATTTTTCTGCCAGTCTGGAATGATAAATTTAAAATTAAAAAATTTCAAATATTTATTAATTTTTTTCCTTCGAAAATTCTCTAAATATAAGTTATATGAAATTCGTGATTTATAATTTAGGATATAATTAACTCATGCAATTATTAAAATAAAAAATGTATATCCATTTGTGCCTAATTTACACGTGATTTTCAATGAAATATTCTATAATATATCATGATATATGTAAATTGGTTTAAATTTTTACATACCTAATAATATTTATATAGATTTTAACCGCATTGCATAGTATGTATGTCAGACATTATTGTAACATTTATAGATGAAATAATATTCTATACCCTTGAGTTTATGCTAATTTCTTATTAATTTATTAGTATTCTTGCAAATTAGCTTGAACGAGATATTCCATAATATATACAACACATAGTTTTAGGGTTGTAACGAATATATTCTTATATACAATTTTGCTGTCAAAGGTGTTTGCAAAAATTCAAAGTATTTTTCTTGTCCTACAACTGCTGTTTAGAGAATTGTTTAAGCAATCTACTTGATTTAGTCGAAGACATTAAACACACAAATAGACGTTACTATGAATTTTTTATTCGGACGAATTTTAATTCGGTTTAATGCGTTGAAAACGTGAGAATTTCTAAAAACTAATTATGATGAAATTCTAAAGCATTTGTGCATAAGAAAAATGCTTAGAACACCCGCTGTAGACACCAGGTACTCGGCAGACGTTCACCTGCAGAAACAATTTTATTCAAAATTCATATTATATTGTAGTTGGTTCTCCCATATTATATAAATTATACTTTTTAATTTACGTTGATTATAAACCGTTTTTGTAACAGCCCTAGATTTTTTGTTTAACTAATTAAAAAACAAAAAAACTACAAGTCAATTTTTAATTATTCCACATATCGTTGCATTCATATTTTACAAATTCCTGCATTAACGACCTATTTTCGCAATGTTTTTTTTTTTGTTTAAATTATTTAATAAAATTTGTATACCTTAAATATACATATATATATATATATATATATATATATATATATATATATATATATATATATATATATATATATATATATATATATATATATATTTAAATAAACACAGGGAAATAAAAATTTTTCCCTTATCAATATTTTTTTAGTATTATTTATTTTGATACATAAGTAGCAAGACGACTGGAATGTTTCTATATTCATTGGTATCTTATTTAGTACCTATATATGTGTTTTGCAATACGTTTAGAGGAAAATGAAAAATTCGAGTATTTATGTAAAAGCAAGTAATACAGAGAAAACAGAATCATGGTGAATATTATAAGTAAATATTCAGCTATGAAAATAAAGGAAGAGGGGAAGGTTTTATTATCTTACACCCTAATTTCAACTTACTCGATGAAGATATTATAGCTGTTTAAGTAAACCTAATTTCCTAAATTTTTGTGACTACTCAACTCTTCCCTCTATTTCACACTTTATTTGCTCAACTATTGTAGTTAGAGTTATTTTTTCACATTGCTCAATTTACTTTAAAAATTGAGCACCACATTCAATTTGGCAGCTGCCTAACAAGTACTTAAGAGACACCTAATTTTGAACATTTTTTAGCAGTGATTCATGTTAGTAGATCAGCACCTAATTCTTGTACTTACACTTTTTTCACACTGCCCTGCTAGCGTGATTTTACAGCAGCAGTGCATCATAATGAGTCAATATTCTTAATTTGGACACCTTATTTAATTTTGCGGCACCTAAATTTCACCTAATGTTAATCATATTTAAATTCAATTTTGTATACTTTACTCTGCTAGCTAACTTGACTAGTATATTTTAAATTACTGTTTTTATTAAAAGTGTTCCATCCGAACATTTTAGTATGGTTTTCTCAGTTCTTGACCACATAAAATAAATAAAAAATTACCGAAAAGTTTAACCTTTTTAAACTTTAATATAGTCAACAAAAAAATGTGTATTGCTGTATTAAGTACTTCACAATTCATGTAACAAAATTCAAAAGAAATAGAAAAAGGTTTAAAGAAAAAAAAAATGTATAAAAGAAGCGTGTGATGTATATTTAATAAAGATTGAGAAAAGAACATTTTCTTAGTAAACTTGATGTTGTTGTTCACAATAGAAACAATTTAAAGTTTATATAAAACTTTGATTTGGAAAAAGAGAATTTCTTATATTATTTTAAACTTTATTTTTTAAGATTATAACATAGATTGCGATATTCAGAGACCACAGATAGATTGTGATTAATATAAGGCGATTGTACAAAAAAGTTGTATTAAAGGGGCGTTCTCTTTCTCGAAGCCAGTAAAATTTTCGATTGTACTAACAAGATTAAATTTTAATTATTTATAGCGTCTAGAAATTTGATTATTTAAATAAAATTTAAACGACGCTTAGAGAGATAAAAACAACTTTAAAACATTTGTTGGACGTTTCGTCCCTTTAATTGAGACATCGAATTTTGTTGTTTTATCGTGTCATTCGAGTTGGTGAGAAGTCCCAATAAAAGGGACGAAATGTCCAACAACTGATTTAAACTTTTTTTGGTCACTCCAAACGTCCCTTTAAATTTTATGTGAATAATTAAACAAAATGTCGATAATTTACAGATAAGACAACATAGTTTTATATCGCATTGCACAAAATGGATTTTGCATTTGTTATTGAATGATCTATCTTCTTGATACAATAATATAAAAACCGATATTTTTGAATATTGAATTGCAATTGAAAATTTTATGGGTTTTGTAAAATAAATCGGTTCCTTATCAGAATCGAAAAGGAAAAATTTATTACACTAAAAGAGACTTAATTTTTAGAGACTTGTTTATAAATGATATTATGTGCTTGTGGATAATATATGAAAATATTTGTAATTTTTTACGATAAAACCGATTTTTCTCAAATCCTCGGATTAGTAAAATTTACACTGATCAGCACATAATCAACCTTCTATATCTTAATCTAACGCGCTCATATGAAGAAGGAAATCATAAGGAGAGCTAAGATTTGTGGAGGTATTCAATAAGGGGTAAGGTATCACCCATATCTTAATCCAAAAAGACTCTGAATAAAATCAAAAAAAATATCCACTTGAGTTCCCTTATCATTACGTACTTTTTGAAGTAAATAACTCTTAGTTGAATATAACCATTTACTCAAATTCAAGTATGAAAATTATCAATGTCAGACATTCAAATAAAATTTACATAAACGAATACTAAAATTACTAAACCATATTTGTTTATTTTAGAAAATTAAAACATACAACATTTCTAATATATAATTCGAATAAATAATACTAACGTTAGAAATATGACGATCATACAATATACTAAATAGTACAAGTTAACTAACATTTGCATAATAAAACTACATGTAAATTAGAATTACAAGATATACTGTGTGCATGCTAGAAGGAACTTAGTCATCGATTTAATTTAATTGATATTTATCATTATATTATAACTATTAAAATTACTCATTATAGACTTATAAAAGCTTCGTTATTAGTCATTATAGACTAATAAAAGTGAATATCGAAATATATTATTTTTATCAGATCATTATGAATATTAATTATTCTTATTGTACAATTTTTATATGAAATATATGAGGGTATATTAAATTTAACCCATAATTTGTATAGGTGTGCAAAAAATTAATTAACTAACCAATTTTCGTCTGGGTCATTTATCACATGAACTCGAATAAAGAAATATCGAGTTGGAATTTTCGAATATGTTCTAAATAATAGATACTTAAAATTTTATGGATGTGCAAAATAGCTCAATTGAGTAAATTGGATGCTTGGTCTTCAGCTTAAAAAATAGATAGAATAAAAATTTAAAAGTGTTTTTTTTTTTCTTTTAAATTAACAGCTTTGTTTGAAAATTTATTTTAAAACTGTCTACATTCGCCATAATAACACCTAAAATTACATATACCTTAGTAACATATTATCTACAATTTTCAGTATTTTTTTAGTAATTTTGAACAAATGAAAATGCAGTTACTCTGATTTCAAATTGTATTAAAAGTGCAGTAACATTTAGTAATTGCTCATTTGACTCACTGGTTTTATAAAATCAAATATTATACGTTGCAAAAAACTTTACAGAATGTTTTAATTAAATATGACTGTATCTATCGAGTGAGTGATTTTGTTAAATAAAATATGTAAATACAGAAGTAAAGCATATATTTAATTAAAATGCAAATATTGATATTGTTTGAGAAGAAGTTATATATACACACCTTTATATAATACAAGCTGCTTCACTCAAGACAATTTACATAGCTAGATGAAAGTAAAGGTACTACAATAGGGAAGATGCACAAATTATTTTATCACTTCAAGCGTTTTTACTTCACGAACATGAATTTGAAATTATTTTTTAAAAATCTTAAAAATTAGCCAAAATATGAATATTCAAAATTTTTTATTAAACAAAGATGGAGATTTGCATAAATAACATCAAACATGTTGATCTCCTTGGTGATTAAGTGCCATTCTACGGTAAGCAGTCCTATCGATGTTCATGTCCTTCATATACACTTTCCTTCAGAATTTAAGATAAATAATGCTAGTATGCACACATGAATTGTGAATTATTAATGTTAGTATGCACAAATTATTGTGAATACAAATGTTGTATTAAATTCCATAGAAAATGACCGCTTATCGTAGAATCACCCATAAAACTTTTTTTGAGATGCAAAAGAATATTTAAGAGCTTATACCTTATTCATTTTTGAATCAATTTTATTTTAATTTTCGAATTTTGCTTGGCATTGAGATTAGTTTTACATTTTAATGGGTAAAATAGCAGATTATTTTTATTGCAACCTATGACTTACGAGTTCAGAAATATTTCCCTCTTGATTTAAAAAATAAATAACTAAAACAGATAATTATTTTGTAAAGTAAAATTTAGACTTGGATTTAAAATAAACAGTTCAAAACACTTTACAATTTTTTTTATATCTTCAGAGGTAAAAAAGACTTAAAGATTTAAAAATATTAACGATAGTAGGTTAACAGAAAAACTGTTAAGTATGCGCAATTCCTGTAAAAAAATTATTTACTATTATTTTCATTAGATTATTTTAATTTAATCATCTTGTATATAAAATAATCCTAAAATTAACATGATGAAATAATTGTATTCATTGTATAAAGCATTTTGCAGCATTTCATTCCGGAAGCTCGTCAAAGAATAATTCCATCCGGTTTTGTTGTTCAAAATGTATAGAAAATCCCTGGATAAAACGAAAAAAAAAAAATTCAAAAAAAATGTAAGAAGAAATAAGAATAATTCAAATATGCTTAATTATACAGAATATAAATACAGAAATATGAAGGAATGTTTTTATTACAAACCATTTCCATAAAAAGTTATTATTTTTCCTGTTCTCAAATAATAAAAGTCAATTATCAAAAATATAACTATTTTTATAATAAAAAAAAACTGTTCTAATTGTCTCATCGTTGTAGTCAAAAAGAAAAATTAAAGCGATGTTAAGTTAAAGAATAAAATCTGAGCTTACTATACGGAAAGGTGAGCGAAAAGAAGCAAATGCAAGCATTAGTGGCTAATTTATTTTTATTTTATGGCACATTTATTTAATTCGTTAGCGTTTGTTGGGGGCTGGGTATTATAATTGTAAAACACATACATGTATACTCATGGAATCAAAAAACGCAACGACCTGAATCTTCCACGCTTATTAAAATTAATATATACTAATTTATGGTGTATTTTATAATTTTTTTACATGAAAATGAACGTTTTAGATAGATAAACAAAATTAATTTTTATAAAAAAACTCAACAAAAATGAGTTAAATGGGTGCATTTTTTGACTCCCCAAGTATACGTTTCAACTGAAAGCTGAAAAGTCAATTGCTAGCAATAAATTAACTGAGAATTGGTGTTCAAATTAATGAATTCTTATGTATTTTTTTAAATCTTAATTATATTTATGTTGAGACTTACAAAAACTTAAAATTTCCCGATAGAAGTATCATCAAAATCTATTAATACGACAAAGTTATCCGCGAACAGATATATATATATATATATATATATATATATATATATATATATATATATACATTAATTCATTTTGGGTGGTCCAAATTTACTTTTTGTTTTTACAATTAGAAACCTGATCCATAATTAAATAAATGAATTATTATTATTATTTTTTTTTTTTTTAAATAATTTGTTTATTTATATTTAATTACCCAAATTAAAAAGAAACACGTTGGAAAAGCAACGATGTGGACTAATTTTATTTATTACCAATCATCGAAAAATAAACATCAAAGAAAATATTTAATATTTTGTATACTTTTAGTATAATTTGGTTTTTTTTGTCTATAATAGTGCAATAATTAAAGAAAAGACCCAACAAAAATTATAATATAAAACAAAACATATATCTACATTATTTAGTAATTTCACGCGGGTATTTCGATGGAAAAATTTCTTCACTGCCAAAGCTTAGTTATAAAAGGTTTCAATCAAACAAAAGTTGTGATAAAAGAAATTTACGTATAGCAATTTTTAAGATACTTTTCCCCGATTTATGATAAAACTTTATTTTTTTAATGTATTTCAAATATAATTTATTTAAAAATATATTTTGTACATAAACAAAATAAAATTTAAAAACATCTAAAATACATTGGAAAGCTTGTGGTATAAAAAATAAACTTTTGTAGATTCTGATTTAAATAATGTCTTCTGTATATATAGAATAAGTTATGTTATGTATATGAATAGACTCTGGACATGTATTCAAAGTTCATTTCTAATTCTACTTATGCTGACGGGGTTTTAAGATCAAATTGCATTTTTATATTTCAAAATATAATTCATCCACAATTCTATTCATGTACTTTCATTCATATAAAAGTTTTTTAAAAACACAGACCACAAATCTTTTCACGTACTTTCCATAAAATAGTTTTTCAAAACCAGAGAATAAAAATAAAATCTGATGTATATGTGCTTCCCCTTTCTTCAACTATACAAATTAATATCTATTCTATACAATACCGCTATATTTTCCATATACTATTCAAGTTAGCATACCAAAATTTTAAATATGCTCAAAATTAGGTGCTATTTCGGTGCTGCTACATTAAATTAGATGCTCAAATTTTTAATTAAGAAAATTGAGTTATTATGATGCAATGCTGCATCATAAACTAAACAAACGAGCCCTTAAGCAAAAATAACACAAAAAATGTGTCCAGCTAATGGCAAATGATGCAATACACATACTGTATCTATATAGAATAAAATTAAGGTGTAAGGTGGATACTAGTAATGAACAAGGATAAATTACAAACTAAATTAAAAGCTAATTTATTTTCGTATATTCTTTCATCTTATTTTTTTAATGAAAAGCAAAAAATAATTTCATTATCTATATATTTACCGTATATCGAAAAAAGTTTGTTTTTTTTTTAATTTTCTAAGCCTCCATTTTTTTTAGAAAATGAAAACGCCTAACTTAAAGTTTTATCAATATAATATAGTTGGACGGCCTATGCAGTAGCAAATATTAGTTAGTAGACTTTAAATTTTTAATAGCACAAAACTGTACTATCGCATATTATGAATTAAATATAACTACTGTCAAATATGAATTGATATATTTTCAAACTAACGATACCAGAAAATAACAAAAACAAAAAAAGTAATTCAAGTCTGAAAAACCCAAAAAAAAAAACTCAACAAGTAATTTTAGTTTTGGATGTCTAATTTCTGAGATATCGTTTCAAAATAGCTTTTTAATATGTAAAATAATTACGCATCCATTAGTTAAATCTTTGTGGTGTTCTGTTTCAACATTTTATAAGCTGAGTTTTAGGGTCTATTGAATGGTCTAGTTTATTTAGGGTCTACTCAATGAACCCCCGTAAACTTTTGGCGAGCACTAAAAGACAAGATATTATATTCAAAGCTGCCGTTTCTATTTTTCAGATAAATTAATTAAAGTAATAATATAAAAAGTTTTTTTGTCTATAGACAAATATTTTTTCATAATAAAAAATAAGCGTAAAGAGTAACACATTTTCTTTTATATATCATCATGTGTAATGAATGTCAAGATAGAAATACGTTTGTTTCGACTTTATGATAATCGCACAGACGTGACATAAATATTTAAAATATTTTTGATGCAATAAAAGCTTTTTTTATTGCTAATTAAATGAATAATATTTTCTAATTAATAATTTAAACATTTCAGCAAAAAAAAATTATAAATGGTTTTAAAATATTTTATAATTATTATAATTTAAGGCTTTTAAAGTGTAAACATTAATTAATTTTAGACAGATTTAATTTAATTATATGGGGAGTCTTATTATACGATACCATTCATTATTTCATCTACTTATTTTTACAAACGTGAAGGTTGTATCGCGATATGTAACAAATACTGTGTTTGTTTTGTTTTAAAAAAAATGATAAGTGATATTCATGTCAGATTTGATTCAGATTTTTGTTATTTGGCTTAAAAAAGAGCCTTAAGAGCAGTGGACTTCTGCTGACTTAATATTGATTTAAAAAATATGGAATAAACAAATTTATTTTTAAAATATTTACTGACGTAAAATGTTGAGCATAATAACTTATAATTAAAATCACATGAACAACATGCCAGTGTCGAAAATATTGGTTTGTTTACCGTTATTTGATAGAAGAATCGAAAAGTAAAAACATGTCTGAATAATTATTTGCATAGCTTGGGAATAATTATGAAAGATTTTCTATACACATAAAATAAATGCAAGTGGCTAGAAGTGGATTTATCGAAAATTTTTATGATATGTTGTCATTAATACCTGTTGTTGAATGAACAAAAAAATTTCCTCAAAAGTATTTAAAAGGATAAATTATTTTATACCAAATGATAAAATATGTTATACTATTACGAAATCAAATGAAAATGATTTTTAAAAACTAATGACGATAAAATAATTACATTGTGATGTCTAAAAACGAATATATTTCCATGACAATTTATCAAAAATTAAGTATATTTAAATGTGAAAAATAATATTATAATCGTAATAATTTACAATAAAATTTCAAAAATTTAAACCCCAATAATCGATAAATTTTAGAGATAATAAATTAGATTGGAAATTTTTTGAGCTACAATGATAAATTTATCTCCGTTTTCTTTTCAGCGCTTTCAGTAGTCTAAAGATGTTTGCTTGAATTCAGACTCGAATAATAATATTATTCTACATATTTGTGTATAAATTTTATATTTCAAAAATTCTAAAGTTAAATTTTCAATTCTTCTTAACAAATTATTTGTGAAGTATCATTTCAACAAATTAATAAATACTTATATAGAATATGAAATATGGTAATTTTTCATCCGTATATACAAAATAGGTATCTTTGTTATTCATATATATATATATATATATATATATATATATATATATATATATATATATATATATATATATATATATATATATATATATATATATATATATATATATATATATAAAATTTAAAAAACAAAATTATAAGTAATATAAGTGCTACTTAATATTTTTATTATTTCCATTCCATTTAATGCGAATAATATTTATTTTAATTTTTCTTGAAACATTTTCATCTTATATAATTTTTTTTATATTATTTACAGTAAAATCTCTTTTTTTTATAAGTAATTAAGATTTTGTTATACTGCAGGTACTAAGTCATTGATTAATTACAATTGATCCAACAAAATATCTCAAAAAGTATCCCAAAAGTATGCATTTTCGCATTGTCCAAGGAAATGGAGGCCATACTTTGATGAATTCCTTTTTGGCTTTCAGCGATTATCAATTATTGGTTTCAGTCCTGTTTTAAAGGATCAAGGGTATTTGAAGATCATTTGATCTTAATTACAGTATAAATCAAATCATAGAAATCAAAATTTTAGTCATTCTTCCCATAAAGAAGTTTTTGTAATGGGGCCTTCCTTATCATAGTACGACCCTAGGGATATCTTCATTCCACATAAAATATAAATTATATAGATTCGAAATGAGATATCTCGTTTTTTGAATTCGGTTAAAAATAAAATATATTACCTCAGTTTATATAACTGCTTTGGTACTACAAATAACATAAACCTGAAGGATGTTATTCAATTTACGATAAAACCCTTAAAAGACCACTTGAAGGAAATACTCGACGCATTAATTCACTCACTACCCTCATGGTCAAACCATATTATAGATAGCACATATTTAAATTATTATTATAAAGTCAATTCAGACTGCATTTCACTATTACTTCAACATTTTTTACAATATTATTCAATAAAAATTGGGACATATTTAAACTTAAACGATTTTATGTTTTTGAATCGTGTATTTTAAATCAACTTCAAAAAATTATCAGGATCTAATTCATATTCCACCGTTAACATTCAGAAAAATCATAAAGAAATTAAATTTTACCTAAATTTATTTTTCTAAAAAGAAATAGTATTCAATTATTAATTTCATTTCATTTCAAAGAATATCTAGAAGTTGGAAAAGCTACTATTGTGAAAATACAATTTTAAGTTCATTGACTTACATTTACCAAAAAAAAAAACTCTTGTTATACAAATATTTTATTTTTGTTACTGAAATAAAAACTTCATGAAATATTTTACAAACTTTATTTATTTCTTAGTCGATATAAAATATAGTTTCATATATGGACCACGAATTGAATTGAGTAAGGATTTATCACATAAAAATTATTACAAGAAAAAAAAAAGTACAATTATACAAAATGGAAATTTATTTATTATCTACAAATTTCATTTGTATTTGTTTATTTTAAAATGTAAATTTTATTGTAAATCGATTTTCATATAAATATTCTAAACCTTGAATAAAGCCATAATATTTCAGGTTCTTAAGTATATAATAATTTGCGATTTGTCAACTGAGCGAATAGTATTAGAACCAAAAATTTTCTTTTTTACTAAACGATTTAATGCTACAACTAAACTATTTTGCATTTCGTTTGTCTGTATCAATATATATTTGTTCCGTTGTATATTGTCGAATACATTGTCCGATTTTGATGAAATTTGGTATACAAGTTTATTACAATATACTGTATAATTGGGATTAATTTCTTTCTTTGGGGAAAAAATCCAAAAATACCAACTTTTTTTATACATGCTATAATGATTTTTACCATTGATATGATATGAAATAATTTAAATTGTTGCATCCAATATTAAATAATCAGGAAGAAATAAGAAAACTGTAAGTTTTAAATCCCCCTCCCATTTTGGAAAATCTTTAAAAATACTTTCTTTTTATGTGCTACCTATTAAAACGGGGTTTTTAATGAGCGAAGTGGGAGGGGGCAAATTAAAGCATCAAGGTAAATTGGAGAAAATTGAAGTTTTTTTCTACTCCCTTCTCTTTTTGTGAATCAAAGAAGATGCAGTTTAAAGTTTATTTTAGAGTGGAGTCTATTGATGCACCTGGTCTATTTAACGAATGAACAAATAGGATACATGAAAACCTTCTAAAGTACTGTTAATTCAGCTTTAGGTCATTAGAAACTGTAAATCTACAGTTGCCTTTCAGTACTTACAGTTTTATGTTCTTCGTTTTTTAACTCGTCTATGATGAATTTCTGTAATCTTCACCGTCTTGTCTCGAAGATTTAAATGTTTTCTGGAAAACTAATTTAAAAATTTTCAAAAACGATGTAAGAGGATCTAAGAAATGTACCTTAAACGAGTTTTTTCGATAAAGAAAATTAAAAAAAAAAAAAAAAACGATATAACGACAAACAAGGTTTGCAAACACAACTGTTCCTGAACCCTAAAATATCTATAAAATAATGTACAAAATTAAATTTTGATTAGTAACTTTGATTATAATTTTCGATATATATATAACGCATGAATTAATGACTTTTTATACAATCAAATACATATACCATTCGTACCGTTTGTACATGTTATATTCAAATAGGTAAAAAGTTTGCGTGTTCTTTTAAAATTTAACCTTGCTGATAAAATTGAAAATTATTTTTTCCTTTTTTTATTTCCATAATGTAACGTAAACATGTATACTCATGGAATCAAAAAATTGCAACACTTTTCACTTATTTCAGTATTCATAAAATATTGAAAGATATTCATTTATTCAAAGAGTCAAAAGAAAATTGAATTATTTATTAACTGAGAGTGTATATTTCATAATGTCATTATTATTATTATTATTATTTAGACAAGAAAAATTACTCGTTCTAATATTAACAATAGACAAAAGACTTAATTCTTTTCATGTTCATAATCAAAATCTATTCAAAAATAAATATAATTTTCTATTGTTTTGGAAAATTCAATATATGTATATCATCATTGCATTAAAAGATGTACAAATTTAAAATATACATCCACGGTAAAGTAAGAATCTTTGAGTTGAATAAAATTTCGAAACGAAGCTGATATTGATATGGTAAATTAATATATCGTTTGGAATGTTTAAAAAGAATTATAACTTTAGAATCATTTGCTCGGTACGTTTATAAGTTTGCTTTGCGAAGTTATTTTTTGCTATATTGTAATTAAGTTTTATTATTTTTTATAAAATGTAATTTTACTTTTATATTTTTTATAAAAATATACGAAATACAAACCATAATGTTTGTACACAAAAAATATTTTTATTTTTTTTTTTTTTTGTAATTTTATTTTCAATTAATTTAATTATATTATTCTTTAGTTATTTTCTGTTTCTATCGTTTGTATTGTGATATAAATTTGCGAAAATTCTCTTTTATGGGAATGAAAAAAAACGGTTTCCAATTATGTAGCAGCAGACTCAGTAATTATATGTATAAAATTATGGTTATATTAACTCATACAACCTCTATATAAAAGCGTAATAATTTGTTAGAAATAAAACAGAAAAATTTTATTGCGGACAAGACTGGGTTACTTTTAGGATTTTGTACAATGGGATTCTGTAAGATTATTATTCATTACAACATGTGCATAACTGACTAAGGAATTATACTACTACATATGCTAATTCGGCCATATTTTGATAAGTTATGGTCGAAATGCAATGGAGAATTTAGAAAACTCATTGTATATACTCATCTAACTAAAAAGTATTGGAACCATTATAAGACACAAATTACATAACTCATTTTAACAATTGTGTGTATAAATATATTAACCGAATATATTAAAAAAATCCAAAAACTTTGCAACGAAAGGAAAGGAATTGGAAGGATTGAAAAATTTAATTTAAAAAAATTTATCATGTGTTAATTAATCCGTTTTTTTATATATCATAAAATATTCATTTGAAATAAATACTTTCTCAAGTGTACATAAAATAAAGGATTAATTTTCTTCTTAAAAGTACATATTCTATAAATTTTAAGTAGATTATCATAATTATCATTAATTTTGAATGTTAATTTTTTTTTTTTTTTTCAATATCACGTTTCTCTGATAAGTTTCATATTTTTATCATTACTTATATTTTGTTTATAAATCGTAGGCAGAGTGCCTATAAGCATATCATATCATATAAGTATACTTCTGAAAAATGCTGTGATATGAAAAGTGGCTTGTTGGCCGTAAAATTTACGTTTGTTCCCCAAATTCACAGAAATTCTCAGTTTTGTTATTGTAGTAAAAAGATTCATTGCATAAAACAATGTAAACATTATTTTGACAGCCACGTGATAAAACTGGTCCATTGCTATTGCTATTCACAATTTTCATGTTTGTCGGACAAAGACATTCCGTTTATATATTTATTATTGCAGTTACTTAATATACAAAGACGAAGAATTTGAGCTTTTATTCAATCTTCTGTTTCGAAACTATTGATTTAATAGTGTCTTCAAAATACACTGCTTCAATGAGAGATTGATTTACAGGACAATTTTCAATTTAATGGAAACGTAGAAATTTTGAAAAAGTGTATAGGTCTTTTGGAGAAAAGTTTTTGACGGCCACTGTTTCTCAGCAAACATTTTTTATATGTGACCGTTTGTCTAGTTTCTCTCTCTTGGTCCAATCAGATACTGTGCTTATGAAATTGTCCAAAATCCCTACTACTATAACGTCGAATTCGGGCAAAGTGAACTATTCTAAATTGAGTTATTATAAAAATACTTAGTAAACCTTAACTAGACTCCACTCTATATACGCAGAAAATCTTAACAAGAAATATGAAAATGAATCGAATATCCTTTTCGTAATATGTCTACATTTAATAGAATTACCTTCCTACTCATTTATCTACTCAGATTGTCTTCTGAATATTATATTCTTCATAAAAGGTGTTACGCGAACCTTCTCATTATTTACAATGTATGGAAATGACATTAAGAATACTTCTTATTGTAAGTAACCTATTTTTTTGTAAAATATAAATTGAATTTTAAAAAAGTTCAACATCAAAGAGCTACGTACACAAAATTAAATTTTCACTAAGCAATTTTTCGATTTCAAAATTTTTTTTTTTAATTTGTTATGTTTTTGAATAGCTAATGGATGCCATATTTACGTTACCTATGTCCCAAATTAAAATAAATACGATCTTGATTATAATAAATATAAATTTTCATCCATTTTTTGAACTAAATACCTGCATATATGTATTATAAAATTGAGCTAAATGAAAATTTATTTTATATTCTAATGGTAATGCTTTATAATAATATATTTTTTACTATATCTAAATCATAACTTATTCTCCAATATTCTCCAAACTTTAAATTATTCTAAATTAATACATAAATATTCTTGAAATTGCATTGCTCAATGTAAAGTGTTGTTCAAAAATAACAATAGATTATTTATGTTGCAACAAACAACGTATATTCTAAAGCTAATTATTAGTTTATCCATTAGGAAAAGTTATGATATAAATATTCTAACTAATATTGATGTAGTTCAACTTACCACAAACAAAACAGCTTACACTAAACAATTGTTAATTAACTACTTGAAAGTTTAATAACAAAATGTTTATTAAAATGTGTTATATGCACATTCAAGACGTGCAAGAATATACAAACGTTAATGGACAGACAGTTTGTTTTTGAAAACATATATAAGGTAATTTTGTAGTCGATTAGACTGATTTTGCTCATTCACGAACATTTTTGGTGTAGAGTATACACTACCAAAATTTCAATCTTTTTTCGTTTTTTATCTTTTTGACTGACGGATGGACAAACAGAAATTATTTGTTCTGGTTAATCGTTCAACTTTTTTAACTATTACTACCAGATAGCTGATGTTATAAGGAGTAATTTGGCTATTTCTATTTTACACAATTGCTCGAATATATTAAGCGATCGAAGGGAAAGCAACAAAAACGAAATTAGCAAACTTAATATTAATAAATCTGATATGTTTTTGTACTTCTTCGCCGGGTACTAGCTTGTGTATAATTATAATTTATTAGCATACAAAACAGCATAAATCAATACAAAATGAATTTAGTTATCTTCAATCAAATCACAAAACTGGTCGAGGAGTTCAAACGGGGAATTTTTGGATTAACTCACTAATGAACTATATTTGAATTTTTTTTTTTAACCTGAAGTCGATGATCTTCATGATACCAATTTTTTAATTATACTATAATGATAATATTTTCAAAATATCAAAATTTGTTTGTCAAAATAATTTCGTAACATAAATTTTTTTATATAGTAATTATTAATGTACTTTTTTTTTCTGTTCTGGGACTATTTTCTATCCATTTAATCTAGCATAAAGTTTTGTTAAGCAACATCAGGTAGTAATGACGACATAGCTTAGAAATTGCCAATAAATCAAAATATTGGTATTTATTTCTGGTATTCATAGAAAACCTTTTATAACTTATTCAACACAAACTGAAAGGTATGAAAATAATTTGTTGCAATATATCGTAAGTTAGAATTATCCTTGCAAAGTGCAAATTTTCATTGTTGAGATTTACAAAATATTTATTTGGTAAATAATAGATTTCTTCTTAAGAATCGTTTTTTTAAGTCACTTTTCAACTTTTTTCAACTACTAAAGTTATATAGTGACTACAGTAAGTATGTATTCAATCTATATAACAACAGTACACAGCAATTCTAGATGTTAACCCTTCCATTTTCTGACTGTGTCTGTTGTTGCTTAACTTTGCTTAACTTTGGTGATTTGGTGATCGGTTCATATCGGTAATTACGTTACGTCAGGGGGGTCTATAAGAATCGTTTTAAAGTGAAATTTTTATTTATAAATATATTTTGAGAAAACATAAGCTCAAGTCCATTTTTTCTACACTAAGTGTATCAATTAAAAAGTTTTATTTTTTATTTTTTTAATTGAAAAGGTGTACGACCCACTTAAAATCTTTATAATAACTTTTCCGTTGACAAAAGGATACAGTTCGGGTTTAATTTATACACACATATTAAAATGAGTTTTAACTAATTGTAAATAATTTTACAATGATTCAATTTTTTCAAATTTCAGTTATACTTTTCTTTTTTTGTTTTATGTAGTTTATTTAACGATAATACTTCTCGTTCGCTTCATAAAAATCCAACACACAACAAACACTATGGCATATCGCGTTTTATATTACTTTTTTATGTTGTGTATTTTAATTAAAAATTCATTGTATTTGTTTATTTTATAAATTCTATACGCTATTACTGTGTGTGTTACCCAGAGTTCATATTGCTCATTGTATTCTACGGAGTAATTTTTAATTATTATAGAATATATTATAGGAAAATGTTTTCTTAACTGGTATTTGTTTTTAATAACCAAATTAATTGATGCTTGTATTAATATTTGAAGATAACAATTAACAATGTTAATGTTTAAATACAGGACATATGGTTGAGTATGAAGACACGCTTTACTGCCACACCTTTCACAAATATTTGCTAAACAATAACAAACAAAAATTGACATTTATTATAATTTCAAAAAAAGTCAAAACAAACATTAAAAGTGTAAGAAATATTGCAATAAATGTTCACTGGATTTATTATACTTATTACCACTATTGTTTTTATACTTGATATTCATAATATATCAGGGTATATTAATTTTAGTCTGAAGTTTGTAACGCTATCTAATATTGACCTTACAAACAAAATTTTGGTATAGGTTTTGGTATCACAAAATCATCTAATTAGTCAATTTCAGCATGTCCATAGGATATGATAACTTAAAAACAAAAAGAGTTAGTGAGTTAAAATTTTGATGACGTGCTTTTGGCATAAAAGTAGATCATATTCGTGAATGCGCAAAAATGGTCTATTGCATCCAATGGATTCATGACGATCCATGATCCAACTTTTAAAACAAAAAGAATCCAAAAGCAAAAAATGTTTGTTTTTTTTTTAAATATATAATTGCAATACACATTATTATATATGTGTTAATAACTGTATAGACTGCATATTTAGAGTATTTTATTGCTAAAAATAGTTCAAACATTGATATGTAACTATATGTTGGATGATCTAAACAATTAGCCACTTAGTTGTTATTTTCATTTGCTTCTAAGAAAAATATTATACCACAATCAAACCTTATTACTACTACTATTTACTAACCTTAATTTAAGTAAAACCAAACATTTGCATGTGTCCACCCTTCTTGCATACAAATTTTTAAAGTACTTTACTCACAAATAGAGGCACGAATGAAATTAGTTGATTTTATCTGATACATAAAATGCTCTTTGTTACACGCAATAATTTTGTGAAAAAGCAAGCCCTCCACATCAATTTATCGTACAAGCAGCATATACTGAAATGAAAATTAAATATAATTATTTTTTTTTTTGTTAAACATTCAATTGTTTGTATTTCATTTATCCTGAAAATGAATTTGATAGATGGTAAATTAAATCATACCCAATTTAACACAAAAAAACAAGTAAATATAATAACTAACTGAGTTAATTGTTTACATACTTGACATATGATGGAATATCATTGTTTGGGCTATTTCCAATTAGCATTCATAAATTACTATAAATATCCAGTCTATACAGTTATATATGTTTAAATGTTTAATAATATGTATCGTTATTACCTATATGTGTTTATTTTGAGCGAAAATTGTGGAGAAACTTTACGAAAAAATGTTTCAATCAAAAGTTTGTTTTAAAAAATTAACATTTTTGTATTTGAAAGTTGGGTAAAAGATTGGGTCTAATGGACTGATTTTGCTCATTCACAATCTTTTTATGTTTAGAAAAATTTCATTATTTCAACGCCCTACTTTTATAATATGAAATTATTTATTCGCAAGAAAATGATTGATATTTGTTTTTAAAAAAAAAAATTATAATGAAATTTTTTTCGGTAAAATAAAAAGAGAAATACATAAAAAAAATAAAAATAAAACACCTTTTTCACATGCCAACAAATTCAACAAGTTATGAAATATTATGAAAAATGTATGATAATACAAAATGTCACATCAACCGGTTAAAATGTCGTGTAAGGTGATAGATAGGTTAAATGCAGAATTCAAAAGATGTCTTGAATTAAATTTTGGTGATAACTTGGAAACAATTTTTAGACTTTAAGATCTTTCCTCCCCACTTTTAAATACAACTATTTCTGTTTAGATCTTTCTTCTTATAATAAAAGTTATCCTACAATATTTCTTAATAAAGTGTGCTATAAAAAGTATTCATGTGACATTCTGTATACGAATATATCCACACTACTAGCATACTCTATAAATTCCAACCTTGACACTATGGTGGGTACGATTGAAGAATATGAGGTGTAAAAATAACTTACTTTTTATATAATAACAGAAAAATTCAATAAGTTCATTGTTATTTTTAATAAATGTAATTAGTGCCGAATTTTCAATGGCGTTTTATTTAAAAATATTATAAATTTTTTATCTATACTATTCAGTATCATAATAAGAGATGGTTTTACACAGAAATGGACCAATATCTTCCGATCAGTAAATTTTTTTGGATAACTTAACGATTAGACTGTTTCTCCAAAATATATACATTACTATATTAGTATATAAAAAATTAAAAGGCGAAGATTTCTTAAATGTCATTTGCTCCAAAACGATTCAGATTGCACATTATTATTCAAAGAGGGAACACCCTAATGGAGTACAATCCATCGCAGTCTCATCTCAAAATAAAATCGGGACCTTCTTATGTTAGATGGATATTACGCACAAATTCGACTTACGCTTCTCCCTATTGATACATAATAAGAATTGATTAGCTCATGACACATTCGTTTAGCGTACTGATGATCTCCGATTCGATCGCCGGCCGAATGTAAAATGTAATGTCTTCAATTCTTATAATGTTTCAATAATAAAACACGATAATACGCGTTTATTTGTTGATTTGCAAATATCATTTCTAATTCTGTAAAATTGATATGTTTTATTACAACAGAAGTTATTAAAAATATCGAAAACAATTCGCTTATATTAGTAATAACAATTGCTGACTCTTGCTTCGGCTATAAGCGGAATAAAAAAAATAGTTTAGACAGTAAGGTACTAATATATTGTTTTTTTTTTTTAATTAGTATTTTGTAGCCTTTTCTATGATCAGACAAATTAAAAGGATAATATCCACAATAAAACAACATTATTCTACAAACATGATCAAGCTATTTACAAAAAAGTTTTATCCATACTTCGGGACCAAATTAAAATTTTAATTAATGTATAAAATAGTAAAATTTTTTACATTACTCCTGATCAAAATAAGCACATATTTCTAAATAGCTTAGGTGTTCGCCACTGAATTTTTTTTTTGTAATTTATTTAATCTGCATAGTCAAATATTTAAAGTAAGACGTCTCACAAAACTATTATAAATATTGATGTCAATATCAAAAAAAAAAAAAAAAAAAAACGATAATCGATATCTCAGAAATGTATCATTTGACAAAATGTAATTGTGTAAAATTTTGCAATCTGTTTTAAGTTAATCTTGTTTAAAGATAAAAAATGGTTTTTCTTTCCATTGATTAAAACCATGAGAATATTGAAGTTATATTTCTTATAACAGAGTTCGTTCCAGCAGTTTGTTCCTTGTGTATTTTTTTATATTACTTCAGTTACCTCTTTCGAAGAAAAATTTTGCAAGCTATTTTAAGGCAATCTAGTTTAAAGACATTCTAGTTTAAAACAATAAATAAAAACAAAATTTGTCCAATGTATTCACTGTTAGTTATACTTTTTAGTAATATATTTTAGGAAGAAAAATTATCGTAAGTTTCGATAAATGCCTTAGAGCCACATTCTACATTATACAGTTAAATTTTTTACCAAGCCAAGTTATGTAATTTTAATTGTTCTCTGTTTGGTTTGTGTCTATAATTTTTTTAATTAATACAACCATTATTCAACAAAATAAAAATAATATACATAAATTATTATTTAAATGATATAGAAATGTTTTAAAAAGAGAGTTACTTTATTTATTTCATTATATTTATGAATTAAATGTTATTGAAATTTTGTTCATTTAATACATTTTTAAAATCATGCATTCGTAATCTACTTTAAGAGTTTCAATTGTTTTATATGGATATTATTTTTGGAATTTTGAGTGTGACGTTTCGAACGAACAATATACAATTTACAATTGAAAAATGTTATAAATATTTTTATTGTGGTATTTTTACAGTTTATAATATTTTTTATTACTGTCTACTTTACACAAAATTGCACATATAATATTTCAAAAATAATACATACATATAAAAAAGATTATCATGATTTTTTCACTTCTTCGAAATATTAAAATTTCGAATATCAATATATTTATTATTAAAACGCATTTTTTTATTATTATTATTTTTATAAATATTTTTGCCAAAATTCTTTATAAAAAAAAAAATTTTTTTAAAATTTGGTTAATCAGCGAATTAGTTATATTTTTTACCACAAGACTATGATTGCATAACTAGAACTTGAATTGTGTGGTTAAAATCGTATTCATAAAATTGCTCAAGTGGAACAAACTAAAAAATTTTATTTTATCATAAATACTTCAATGATATTGATAAAAGAAATTATTTCAATAAATTTTAAAGATAATCTTACAAATTTCGATTTTGAAAACAATACAGGATGTATGAAATATACATCTGAAATTTTATCAAGTAATTTAAATTTTTTCTTACTATAATAATATAGATTAAGTATTAAAAAAAAATTAAAATGGAAAACAGAAACATTTGGATGACTAAGGTATTTTTCACGAAAGAGAACGTAATCTATTAAAAACAGAGAATGACAACGCTTTAATATTATTTGTTTGCTTAAGTAAATCTAACAAGGCTGTAAAAAACATTACCATACATTGCTTATTACCTATGTGCATTGTACTTCAGTCAATACACATGGCTATTTACATTGTTTACATACAAACCGTATCATTTGCTTGATTATACTAGTGAAAAAGTAATTGTTTTGAACATTTGAACATTTATTGCTGCTGATAGAGAGGTTAATACTTTTATTCAAAATTTGGCTAATGGGATTTATTTTCATATTACTACAATTTGATACTAACATTAAATTGTCATTTTTTGGAATTATTTAATAATTTTTATTTGCTATACAATTTGCATACAAACAATTGTGACACATCAATCGATTTAAACTATGCCTTCTATGTGCTATTCACGCGGCAAATAATTGTTAAAGCAAAAATAGCTTTTGGTGGGTAAAATACAACGTGTAATCTAAAAAAATAAATATTTTATGTCAATTAAATATTTATTCTCATTATTTTTTATAATTTTATTGAATTTAATACATTTTAATAGAATTTTTATCAATTTTTTCATTATATAGTTAGCCGAAATAAATATTACCCCTTGAAGACGCTAGATCTTAGCTACAAGTGATTCTATGAACTCTCGATTCATATATGCTTTATCTGAGTATGACTATCCCACATCTACTCTACAAATATATAAATCATTGAGTATTGACTTAAGTATTTTCATTGTAAAAAAATTGAATATTTTTCGTAAACATTTCATTTAAATCAATAATGTTAAATAAATCAGTTATCAATATAAATTTCACATGAGAAAGATATTAAACATGATTTTTTATATAAAATTTTTACAATATTTTATTGTTTAAAAATGTATTAAAGCATTGATTTTATTTATCGTTTAGTTTAGTAATGTTTAGTTTAATAGTGTTCATATAATTTGAAATTTAAATTATTATTATATTTTTATTTATTTTTTTAACATTTTACCTCGAATGTAATGTTTTGCTCTCAAAATAGTATCAATAGTTTATTAGAGCTTAATGTGAAAAAACTATTTAAAAAGGTTAGTTACCTTATTAATTTTATTATTAACTTTTTTTATTTATTTTATTTTATATATAATCAAGATGGCTGTTTATTAGGAAATTAGCCAATTTGTATTTCTAAAAATTTGGAAATTAAAATAACAAAATTTGTTTAATACCTTTAAAATTTATCGATTTATTTGGCTTTAAAATTCGAATTTAATATAATATCATTAAATAATGACTTATAAACAATTAATATTCGTATACATTAATCTATACGGTCTTCTAAACAAGCATGCCAAATTTAATAAGTCTATTTTAATATATTTGTATGCCTATATCGGTTTCCAGGCTTAGACTATTTTCAAAATTAGTACGCCTTACCTGGAAGATACATATTAAAATACTCCGATTTTTAACGATTGCATTTTTACTGGGAAAAGACAACGATTGTGGGGGGCGGGGGATGTCATGCATTAATTTTTACAAAAATACTTAATATCAAGGGACGGTATAGAGTTACATACCAAATTTTTACTGGACAAAAAAAACTCAAAAAAATGTAACCGATTTCAACAAAATTATACTAAAAAGTAAAAAATAAATTTAAATTAAATAAATACTTTTACAAATAATTTCATTTTAATCAATTAACATTTGAAGTCGACGATAATTATTTTATTAGAAGCAATTTTTTATTTACAATGAAAATATTATTAATAATTAACGACAAATCATTTAAAAGTATTCTCAAGGTCGTAAAAATATCAAATTAAACAATTATTTCGTAACTATTCCACAGTTTTTCTTTTACAATATTTAAAATGCAAAAAAGTTAGGAATTTAAATAACCAGAGAATCTTTTCGTTATTCAAACATGGTCTTTTATATCTTATCAGTTACAAACGCAAGCTGATTTTTAAACGAACCTAACGGTGAAAGTCCAATTCAAGGCCTGTATAAATCATTCCTATTTTAATCCAACAAGTTTTGTCTCATACATTTTTCTATACATTTAATGTATATGTAATATTTTTCAATAAAGCGCTACCAAGAACTATTGGAAGAAGTGATATTTAAATTTGCTTGTTAATAATCTTCTTATTAAATAAAATAACTAATAAAAATATATTCATTAATTTATAGCTTGTTACTAAACTAACAATTTTACTAGATCCATGATAAATATACAGAACCGCGTGGAATTTTATCAAATTAGTAACTTTTCAAGTTCACTATTCGTGCCGTGCATTTAAATAGTAAAGACTATTTAAAATTAAAATCTTCTTGAAAATATAATAATTTGTTCAAAAAATCACAATTGTAATACTTTTTAAGATGTAAATATAAATAATGCATTTAAATTTGTTAATAGATTACAAAAAATTGATAAATTATATTCCATCCAAACATAGCAACGAAAGAAAAACAATTTGATGCAAGGTGCGAATAAACACTTCAACAATTTCCAAGGTCTAAATACCATAATCTTTTTGCAAAATAAAATAATTTTCATCATTCTGCTATTTAAGTGTTTCTCTGTAGAATTTTCTAGTATCAACTAGATGTAATAATTCTTATCAAAAAGAATTAGATGAAATTAAAATCGTATATATTAATCCTCCAAGAAAATATGTTTATCTTTAAAATTAGTCACTAACTAAATAGGATTATTTTTAATTGTAATATAATTGAATGGATCATGCTAGTTGAATATATTAAAGCAAAAAATTCAATTAAATCTTTATTCATTCTTTTTACTCTCTTTCTTTTAACGCGTATTGCCTGCTTGACTGCTTGCCCGTCCAAAAAACAATTATTTCGAATTTTAACCTTGTTACTGTGATCAATCGAGCTGAAATTTTGCAGGCAGGCTCTTTGAGTTTAGTAGTCTACCAACTCAACCGATTTTGATGAATGCGGTTCCTACGGTCCGAGTGGAGGTTATAAACTATAATAAATCAATGAACAGAATCCCAATGTAGTATAATTCAATAGTTTTATAGTATTTTTTATTAATTTTTAAAATTAAATCATTAATTTATTTTATTAATGTATTTATTCATTTTTTTTTCAGCAACCGGCTAGGAGCTGGATCGAAGCCACATTTCAAAAGCGAGAATGCATTAAATTTATTCCTAGTCCAAAAGATGAACACCGGTAAGTCATTAACTAATTATTATCTAATTATGTTTCCATTTAGTAATTAAACTACAAAAGCAACACAACTTACGTAAAGCGTTATTCGTAATCATGGTGTCCTGATTG
Organism: Chrysopa pallens; assembly: GCA_020423425.1. Lineage (NCBI taxonomy): Eukaryota > Metazoa > Arthropoda > Insecta > Neuroptera > Chrysopidae > Chrysopa > Chrysopa pallens. The sequence goes on along the minus strand of CM035594.1, from coordinate 55,787,938 downwards.
CTCTATGGTCACGTTTGCAGTTATTTGAGGAATGAGAAAGTTATTAAACATATCAATGATGTGTATTTTTGAATCATTTGATTATACGGTCTTTCTCGAAAATAATGATTTGAAATCTTGAAATCAGCCTTTTTTGAAAACTTACACTAAAATTGAGAAATAAAAAACAGAGTGCCATTGTTGACAACGGATTTTTGTAATTTTAGGAACTTAAACAACAAATCAATTTGAATGAATGAAAAAACCCCCCTACGCTCATGAACTTTCACACTATGTATAAACACATATATTTACAAAATTTATATAGATGATAATTTACACTTCATAACTAATTCATGTGAACAAATGAATACAGAAATGTCAATTGATTTACATGCATAGTTTATCTTTTATATTCTCTAGCTCAAAGCGATTTAATCAAGCTTATTCAGGGTTTTTGCTAAAAAGATTTCATAAATTTGTATCGATTATACTTTACTTCATACTTAGTTAATTTTATTTTTAAAAAATTATTGAAAACATCGTACGTTCATTTCTGTGCTCAAAAAACACAGGTGGCTAGTGTGGCCAAGCACTTAACTTACCATTTTTGTTTTAGTTTCCGAGCGAAACTACAGAAACTAAAATTTCGGCTTCAATTCTAGTTTCGATCAATCCGAAATTTATTTTGTATTTTTTTAAAACTTAATACAATTTTTCTTGAAACATAATACGTTACAAAATAATTAAAATAATTGTATTTGTGTATATGCCTTAAGAAAGAATAATATGTTTTGAAACGTTGCTTAAAATAATAAAATAGTGTGTGAATAATTTATTAAAAAGTTCTCCATCACTCTGAAAATAAAATAAAATTTAAATAAATAATCTGAATACCATCGATAATATAGTTCACTTTAATTGAAGCCGTGTTAAAGCATTTTATGAATTATATTTTATTATTTTCTAACGTTATTATCTGAATTATCTAGTATTAAATTATTTATTTTCAAAGTTATAACCTTGCGTCTGCCTAAGTACATTATTCAGTTCGCTAGCTAGCTCTTAAACTAAATTGGAATATTCGGAATACACAAAATTAACTATTTACTACGCATACATGATATTAGAACTCATACATATGTATCAAAACACTTCAAACGTGACATTAAAGAAGAGCGAATTTCATGTAAATTGATATGTTCATCAATTCTATGTGTACAGTATTGTGGATTTGTGAACAACACAATATAGTATTCTAAATATTCTCTAATATGGAACACTAAAACAGCCACATTTATTTACAATATACCCGTAGTATTATAATGGGTAAATTTATTAAAATGATCTTACAATTTATTATTTAAAAAAAAATTATTTATACTCAACATTTATAGAATATATTATATCACGGTATAATACATTTAGTCTAAAGTTTATAACGCTAGCAAGTATTGGACATTAACACAAGTGTATGTATAAAATCATTTAATCGATCCATTTGTTTTGGTGGTGTATTTTAGAAAGCCTAAAAGTTACAAGAAACATTTACTACCAAAATTTATTTTTATAAACCGTTTCAGCTCAAATTTAACTAATAATCACATACATTTTATAAATATTCATACCCATCGTGCGAAGTACGTGAAAAGGACATCTAAATCGAATGATGCGCCAAAAATAGCGCCAGTAATAAATTATTAACATTCTCGGAAATCAAAAAATATATTTATTTTCTTAGCTTAAGAAACGAATTTATTTTAGTAGTCTCAAAAAAGAATACATTAAGCATTCTTATTTATGAAGTTAAGGTGTTCAATAAGTGGCGTCTTATTCGACGTCTTAATGGCTTCTTAAAGGGTTCTTTTTGAAGATAATTCTGAGATCCAACTACGCTATTTGCCTATGCGATCCAGATATTGTTGAATTACTAAGAATTGCTTAAATAATAACGATCAAAACAATAATCAAAACGACTGCGTATCTTTATCGCCTATCGAAATATTTAGTTATACCATGGACAGAATGTGATCCTCGATTTTTGCACACTCAAGTTTCATTTTTTTTTTTACTTGTAACTGCAATCTTTCGATTTAGCAAAACTAGCCTATAGTATATTACAACAAAACAATATCTATAATAACAAATAGAGAAAGGAGAAAGGATCGTTATGTAATTGGAAGTTCAATAAATGGAAAGTAAAAGGTGAATGCAACAGCATTTATTATCTTCCTATACATATGTGTTTAGTATGGTGTCGCATTGCAGCATGTTGAATTTGAGGGTAGCTCTCTGAAAGTAGCTCCGATTCAATCGTCGTCACCTACATAATACATACACGTTAGTTAGTTATATATATATATATATATATATATATGAGGAGCTGTTTTATGACATGTGTTACTGTTCACACATAATATTTCTGAACATCGAAATACGAGTATAATACATATACAATACATTTTTATCTTAAGTATCTTATGTAGTCATTATAATAACGCTTTGTATAGAATGAAACTGAAATATCCAAATGGAGAACGTCGATTGATGGTAATGACCTCTAAATAATATCCATTTATTATTCACCGAAAAATTAACTTACAAAATTAATCTAGTTAAACTCATGCCAAATGGCAAACGGTCACAGTTTTTTAATGAAAAATTAATTTTTGAAGAGCAATATGTATAAGACAAGTACGAGGGAATGAGATAGAAGTATCTATAGAATATAACGTGCGGAATAATTGAGATAGAAGTATCTATAGGATTTAACGTGCGAGAAAAGGAAATGGAAGACATTTTACATGATGTTTTCTACAGTTTCCCACTTCAACTTCAAACCAACTATATCAACATAGTCCTTTCCAAAAAGACCGCTGCACGCGTACTACCCATCAAATCCTAACCTTTATTCAATATGCAATCTTACACCCTCATCTTGAATTTGATTATACGGATCAAGGATAAAATATCCGTATCCGTTTCTTTGCCAGCGGATCTTAAATCGATCTTTTGCATTATTAAGTTTCACTACGCATATAAATTTCTAAGAAAATGTAGCAATAAAATACTGCTAAATCTCTTTGAAATAGTTTTAATTTTTATTTAAATTACATATTTTGTAACAAATATAAATTTCAATCCTTATTGTAGTGAACTAAGTAGTAATTCTTATAGCTGACTACTTTATCATAAGATACTAATTAGTAACCACACTATCTAAATTCAAATATATTTTTAATTAATAATTACTCTCTTAATTAATCGTCAAGGTACCTACCCAAATTTTAATAATATATCTCGTTAATTATAACATACTAAAAATTTCGATCATTATCTACTAATTTATTTTTTCTATTTCTGCCGAGAGACGTCCCTTAAGTTATATCGTAAAGGATAAATATATGCAAAACAAATATAATGTATACAAGGCTGTGAGAATCAACGAAGGCTTTAACAAATTAATAGATATAGGATAGGATTTAATAATATTCTGTAGATTTAAGTTGTGCAATATTTCAATGCCCTGAAATTAAATTGTGTTTATTATAGTTGTGCAATATTATGATAGAGTTATCGAAGTTTGTTTATCAAATAAATATAAACACAAACATTAACCGAGACCCATATGTTCCAAATGCAATGAACATCTCACCATCATGCAAATATTAACAACTTGCAAGAAGTGCAAAAAGTACGAACAGTTTTACAAGAAAAAAAACGAACAATCTTAAGCGTCTCGATCGATAACATACACAGTGAAAAAATTAACCTTGAACTGGTAGCGTAAATTTCTCAAATGTTACTTGTTTCGTGGAATTTTTCAGATCCTCAAGCTCAACTAAATTCGTTATAAATTTAAACCATTTTCTCTTTTTAAACTACGATTAATTGGTTTATGATCAATAATCTTAAGGTAAAATCTAAGCCACAAATTTTAATGCCCAACATAGATATGTGAAATATATGAGGAATGTATTAAATTTAGTCTAATTAAGTTAGTAACGCTAAAAAATATCGAAGGCGCTAGCAAAATTTTGGTATAATTGTTCATAGAATCTGGCCAGCCTGTCCATTCGTTGTCAAGATAACTTAAAAAGGAAAATAAGTAGCAAATTAAAATTATGGTGGCGACTTGTGAAATGTGAATTACAGTTCCAAATTCACCAATTAACACATATACAGCTCACTTTCAATCACTTTCCATAGGGGAAATCAACGTTAAATTACACCTATATAGAATAAACCACATACATAACTATTTAGTCTAATTGTTTAAGTGTATTTGATGTATACCAATGATTAAAAATAGTGCAAACATTGATACCACTTCAATTGTGTTATATAAAAGTGTAAATTATCTTATTGTATGCTATAACTATGAATATTTGAATAAAATGAATACTTTTATAGATACATTTAAAAATGTTGAAATAAAACAATTGTTGGTACTTTGTAGGAATATTCTATTAACTAGTATAAAATATTCAATTATCTAAAACTATGTCGTTTATTCAAGTGTTTGACATTTAATGTTTGAGAACACATAATAAAACAAATTTTCTTCGTACATAACGCTATGGAATCCTGATAATCCCTTATAACTTGTGTCTTGTACAACATCTTAAAATATAACATATATCCTTCCTTATCACCAACAAACTTAGTTAGATCAATGACATCTTTGTTGACTATGGTATACTCTTTGCTTTAAGTTTGATATAGTTTTATGGGATGATTCACTGAATATACTCCAATTCTAAAAATATTTTATGTATACGTGAAACAATTGAAAATAACAACTAACTGTGTTAATTGTTTAGATACTCAAGAAATTGTTGAGTATCAATGTTTGAAATAATTTTATTGATTAGCATAATATACTCTATATACTCAGTTCTGACACTTATAAATACATAATTGTGCCGAATGTAAACAGTTTATGAAAAGATACAGTTTATGAAAAGATTATTCTAACAAAAATTGTCAATATTTTCGAGCGTTACAAACTTTAGACTAAAATTCATATACTCTGACATATTATACATATATGTCGAGTATAAAAATTGTAACAGTATTAGTCCATTATTGACAGTGTAATTTTTAAATTATCCTGTACTCTAGGAATACATTACATTTACTACAATACCCGATCTTTATTGTGCATTGTTGACATTAAAAGGTCGCATATTCATAGATAGTCATCGTAGGATATATTTTGTAGCCTTAATAGGCACTTCTTATAATTATTTTAATGCTGAAATGAAATATATGTATCAGATAAAATGTTATGTCAAGTAAGTTAACTTTTAGAGGATTATTTTATGTGGTCATTAAAGTTTTATGTAGAATTTACATCTTAATTACAAAAAACGATTTAGATTTGTGACCGACCGGATAAACAAATGTTTCTTCTAATTTTATCAAGATTTTGTTGAATATTAAATAAGCCCATATTCATTTAAAGATTCGATTTGTCTGCAGTTTGTTTTTCAATATCCACTCTTATGGCAACTATATTTTGAATATGATTTGAGAATCGAAACAATTATCACAAAAAACATTAATAACAGTGGATATTGCAAAACAAAAAGTAATTCTCTAATTATTTACAAAAAAAAAATCTGAATGCTAGAATTTATTTTGGATAAGAATTAAAAAAAAAAAATTGAGCCATTTTTTAAAGGTAGGAACTAAAAAGTAAAAAATCATTTTAAATTAAAAACTACTAGAAATAATTTCCTTGTGACCAATTCCCTTTCGAAGTTGGCGAAAAATATATTCTCGTCAAAAAATTGATTCACTGGTGCCGTGCTAACTTCGAAATGCCGTTATAGTCACAAGAAATTATTAAGAGAAGTTTTTTATTTCAACTATTTTTTAGTTTTCAGTTCCTGAAAACATTAATTCAGTTCCATTTAAAGGCGGCCATGAAATAAAGTTCAATCCTATCTCCTTCACCATGTGATTTTAGAAATTTGAATGTAGGTTCTTTTCAATATCTGCCAAATTTGTCACCATCCGTCCCCGCCTCTTTTGGTGTGTGCCAAGAAGTATTAACATGATTATTATTTTTTCCATATTAGATGTTGCTGTGGATTATCGTTTACATATCATGCTGGCTTACGAACAGATATCGGTGAAAAAGGAGAAATATGGAGTCCAGCCAAATATACAATGCCATCACCCACGGACGCATATGGAACAATTGAATTTCAAGGTGGTCCACATCCAACAAAAGCACAGGTTTGCGGATTATAGTCTTATTCATTTCATTTTATGATGCCAGTTGGCTGACAAGCAAAACACAGCAAAGCCCACTGCATAAAGTAGAATGAAGCTTAGAAGATATTAAAGGGTTCTTTAGAGGCGTATGAAAATGAATTTTTCAAAATATCTCCTCTTAAAGATTAAAATAGATAATGGAATGTTGTATAAAAAACGGTGCTCTTAGGTTATTTTTAAAATGTTTCAAGCTCGAATTTATCTTTTTAGTATGTTCGATTGGCTTACGATTCACGACCGGATCTCATAGTGCAACTATTTACAAGAGAATGGAATCTAGAGTTACCAAAATTATTAATTACAGTTCAAGGCGGTAAAGCAAATTTTGAATTACAGCCAAAATTGAAAAAAGTACTTAGAAAAGGTTTACTTAAGGCAGCAAAAACAACAGGGGCATGGATATTTACAGGTGGCACAAATACAGGTTAGTTTTCTTTTCAAACTTTTTTCGAAAGGTACTGACATTCAAATTTATGTATTAATAAAGAAAAATGGGCTGAGAAGGGAACGTAGATTATTCAGCTACTTATATATTTTGAAAGGCTGAGTGCACCGTCCTCATGCATATCTTATACTATTGGAGTTAAGCAATCAGCAACAAACTTTTAATGAAGATACTCACAAAATCATGTAATTAGTGTCCATTTTCGCCTGCCTGTCCATACGTAAAATCAATAATTCAAAAATAAAAAATAAAATCGCGTGCAGAAATTTTAATAGCGTGTTCTAGACGTAAAAAGTGACTTACAGTTCGTGAATGAGCAAAATTGTTCAGTTGAATTTTGTGGTAACCAATTTTTTAAATCGTAAAAAAAAAAAATAATAATAATAATAATGCTCAAAACAGAACAACGTCCGATGTTCTGCTTTTCTAGACGAAAAATGTTTGATAGCCAAATATATTTTGGAAAAAAGATCAAGAACCAAATATATCTTTGGGGCAAAGCGAAGATGTTCATCGCTACCAAAACTTTTGTTATGCGTACTCACGTACACACGATTCCCTTAATCCCGCTCACCCTGTAATTTATTATTAAGATATAACTGCTGTATACAAATTTTGTGTATTATAAATTTAACCCGAAAATAACGTTTTTAGAATTCTCAAAAAAAATTAACCCGGGCTACTCTCTTAATAAACCTCAAGTGAATGTTGCCCATACTGTAGTAAATTAATAAAAAGTTTTTTGCGAGAATCAGTATATTTTTTTTTTTCGAAGACTATCAAATTTTTATAAAAAAAAAAAAAAAAAACATTTTTCCATCAGAAAATTTTATTTCAAATGGTACCCAGTAAATAGCCTTGATGACGCGTCTTAGAAAAAATAAAAATGTATATCGTCTCTGGTACGTACCTTCTATTTTTACACTATGGTAGACTAAAACATAAATAGAAGTAAATCAAAATTTGACTTCGTGATTTACACAAAAATCTAGAAAACGCTACAAAGATGTTGAAAAATATTTTTTATTTGCACACTAATGATGAAGCATCAAAATTAGAGACAGTAATAAAACTTATCAATTATTCTAGGTGTAACGAGGCAAGTTGGTGATGCACTGCTTTTGGAACGTTCTCAGCGTAGTGGTCGTGTTGTAAGCATAGGTATTGCACCATGGGGAATTGTCGAAAATAACCATGAACTTGTTGGACATAATCGTGACGTACCATATCATTCAATATCATCACCTAGGCAAGTAATTTCGATATTCGAGGATATGGCATAAGTCCATACTTGCACAAAAATTTTAAAGAAACCTAATAAAAGTTAAAGATATTAAATTTTTGATAAACTATATAAGATACTAAAGCTTCATAACGAAAATATGAAAATTCATTTTCGAAATTTTTGACTACAAACAAAAAATACTTGATTATTGTATACCTCGAAAAAAAAAATCTTTTGTCACTTGTTTATTGACCATATTTCTCTTTTTTTTTTTTTTTTAATTATTTTATGTATTTATATAAATTTTCATATAACTGTGTTTTTCATTACAGATCAAAATATGCAGTATTAAACAATAGACATGCTTATTTTTTATTAGTCGATAACGGTACCGGTGGACGTTACGGTGCTGAAATTATTTTGCGTCGAAAATTAGAAAAATATATATCAAATCAGAAGTTACATCCATGTAAGTGTAAAGAGAAACTCATTCTATGAAAAATCAAGACATTTATCCCATTTTCCGTTATTTTTCTAAATGAACTTATATAAAGTAATTAATTAAATTCAATTTTTTTTTTCAATTATCTATCAATTTTTTATAATACAAGAATATTTTCGTCCAAATATTTCTGGTAGATTTCGAATTTCTGTGTATTCATAAAAACTCTAGTACTTGGATGAATCATATATATATATATATATATGTTACTCAAGATGTTTCAAAGCTCGACTTTGGGGTACAGAATCTACCCCTGAAAAAAAAACTTATGTTACTCACTGAGCTTTTAAACATCTTTGGTTTAGTTTATATTATATTTAAAGAATGTTTTTAATTTTTGGAAATGTACACTTTTTTTTGCTAACAACCTTTTTAAGTTGTTTAAAATATATTTGAAGGAAAAGTAACCTTTGATTTATGTAACAGATTATATATATATATTGTTTCATATAATTTCAGATACTCATAGTAGTACCCCAGTCGTATGTTTAGTTATTGAAGGGGGTACAAATACAATTAGAGCTGTTTTAGAGTATGTGACTGATACACCTCCTGTGCCAGTTGTTGTGTGTGATGGTTCAGGACGGGCGGCCGATTTAATCGCTTTTACACACAAGTAAGTAATTAGTTTTTAACACATTTAATGATACTAACCAATCGAAAAATATTATTTTATTTTTTATTTCATGTAGATACGCTTCCGAAACTGGGGAACAAAATGTATTAGAATCAATGAAAGACTATTTAATAAATACAATACAACGGACGTTTGAAGTTGGTTTAGAGCAAGCTGAATGTTTATATGGTGAATTATTACAATGCACAAGAAATAAAAAATTGGTACGTACAATTTTTGAGCACAATTTTTAAAATATATACAAATACTTATTTTTCATTTAAAAAAATAAACCAAAAAATAAAAATAAACCTTAAAAGCATAAATAAAATTTATAATTTAAAAAAAAAAATAAATATAAATTTTTTATTTATTTTATCTCAAGCTTACTTAGTAACAAATAAAAACTCAAGAAACTCATAAATTTTAAGAAAGTAACATTTTTAATGTTTTTGTCATTTTGTCAAGTAAACAAATTGTCCCATTGTTTGGCATAAAACCATCCATCATCTAATAACGCTATGATATTTGGGCTTCAAATAACGTTATGATATATTGACTCATTTATAATGAAGCTCAATTTAGTTTCAAAAAACAAAAAAAATTGAGTATAAATAACCAACTAAATTTAAACAACTAAGTATAGAATTAAATCAAAATAAATTAATTAGTTACACTATCTTTTTTAAATGCAATAGAAATCAAAATTTTTAAAGAATTATTTAATTACAAAAACATATTTACTTTGCTGGTTACTAATATTTAGTATCACTTCTGAAATATGCTGACCATTTATGACCAATTATTTCGACTATTTTTCGTATCAATATTCGCAACTTGATATGCTAAAAGCTTTCCAATGACCTTAAAATTTAAATTCGTTTTTACAAAGAAACAAAAACCGAACAAACTTTGAAATTCGCTAACCATTTATGATCAAATAGTGACCAATTTTTTGAGCTAACGTACAAGCCGACATAATGATACTTTGACATAGTGCTTGCATCCTAGGTCTTTTATCGTACATTGCAGTTGGTAACATAGCCAACTTTTAATTTCTTACCGAAATCGGCATCTATATAAACAAAAGCCATATCATATTTGTTAAATCAGTAAAAAAAATGTTTTATTCAATTACAGATAATAATTCCTAAGTTTTATTATAATCTATGATTAGAATCTTTGATTAATAGAATCGTATGGTTTTAGTTTTAAGATGTTATTAATCATGTAACTTTGGTAGATTCTCTAGCTACTTAATGCATATTCCAAATTTAACAGCATATTTGTAAATTAACATAAAATAATATTTTTACCCCATACATATTATCCCTTACATTACGCATAATTTACTCAAAGTCTTTCAAGTCATACATCATTATAAAAATTAATTTCAGTAATAAAATCATTGTTACTCATTTATCTGTTTATGTTTTTTTATTATTTTCTATAAATTCTTTCATATTTTTCACATTTTTGTTCATTTTCTCCTACAGTTTGCTTTTGTATTTCCATTTCAGCACAAGAAGATACTCCTATAATGGGATACAAAATGTTTCATCATTACATATTTTAAACTATTCTATATTACAAGGTAACTTCTTCAAGACCTCTATCATTTGAATTCTCTATTTTGAGATATTATTTTAAACCATCATATTAGTAACGACTTTGACTAAATTATAGCTCAATTTTAAGTCTTATATATCAAAATTTTATTACCCTCTTTATGGGAGCTTGTAAGGGTATGCTTAGAAAAAATGGTGGGTTGTTGTAAATCAAAAACTATATTTTGATTCTATAGAAATAATAAACAGATTAAATAGTTCAAATCACTTTTTTTCATTTTTGAAAAAAAAAATGCGAATAACTTGTTTAAAGATTGTACTTCTTAAAAAGTACTTTGCAATTTGTAACCTTAATTTAATTTCAACTTAAAGCGCCAAATATCGGATCCAAAGAGATCAATTTCCAAAGAATTTGTTAAAAAATGCCATTATCTGTAAAGTTAAAGTAAATTAAATTATTTTTATTGAAATTACTCTCATTAAATTTACTCCTGTTGATTCTGGATGTGTTACTCGTTGCTATTTTGGTGACAGTTTCATGTCAATTACAGAATAGAATAAGATTTTTTTGATCATCGAAATAATATTACAAAACATCACTCCGACTCTTACCTGTGCCTTGTTTATATGTGTTTGATAGACGTTAACTGTCTTAATCGTTTTTGATTGGTGTATAATGTTACTCCTCTGTTAATCCTTAAATTATGAGTAGTGCATTACGCCGATTATTATATTTGGTATTTATAGAAAATTACCCACATTTTATCCATAATTTAAACTTAAATTACTTATAGTTAATTTTTTTATAATTTTTTTATTAAATTAGTCCATTATCTAAAAATTCATAATATTTCTTTGGAATTATTGAATATAAATGCTTTCGCATGCATCTAACTCTGTATAATTTTGCACTGGTTTCATTAGATTTTAATTGGATTTGTCGATTTTGTAGTTATTTTCTATAATATTAGCAACTACACAGGATTTTTCTAATGTGTACCATCGAGAATTTTATCTGTACCATAACTTATGAGACAACTGATTCAGTATAACCAATCACAGTTTACACTTAAGATTTACCGTATACACTAAAAATGGCCGAGTCAATCTTCATGCCAGCCAATCTTCATGTAATTAAAAATTAATGCATCTTCAAAGTATTAAAATAATTTTTCAGTGTTGTTAATAAATATCAAAAATTATTTATTCTTTTAGTTATTTTAAGATCAGTCTGACGCTACGATCTTAAAACACTTTGTTACTTCATATTAAATCCTGTGCTAGTAAAATAGTTTCTTTAAGACATACAAAGACTTAAAATTAATAATTAAATTATAAAAGGTTTAGTCAAAGTTGGTACTAATTTTTCATAATTATTGAAAAAAACACGTCCTATCCGCGAAAACTTATTTTTCCTATTCCAATATTTTCCGCTTCATCTACATACATTAAACATTTTTTATAAAATTTACGCAAGTTGTTGATCGATATAAAGTGCCACATGACACACCTATGATAGTTAATTATCATTTCCGCGTAGGATAAATTTCTATTGTCTTTTAGTTTTGCTCAATTTTTAAACCTTTTTGTCTAATAGAAATTTATTTTGTCTACGCAGTAACATAATTTTTTTACAAACAGGAAATTTTTATTCCCTTTCAATGTTACATTGATTATTCTATTATACATATTACTATATTATTATTATACGGTGGTCAAAATATCTAATATAATTATATAAAAGAAGAAAGATTTAAAAATAATAGCAACTTATTTTGTAGATGTTTCAGAATTGCACGGCATTACTTAAAATTCGTGTTCTCTTGCATGAAATAAACACAAATGTTCATGTAAGTTCACCGTATTATTGAATGTAGCATTCTACAAAGCGAATTGTTTGCCACTTAGTGAGCAGGTACAGAATGATACTTGTTAATTGTTGCGGCTTCTTAATCCGGTTCCCAAATTTTAGGACATATGAGATTAGATCTAGAGGTTGCGATTTAATAAACCTTCGCAATAAATTAATTTAATGCATTTTTTTATGTGTAGTTTTCTGTTTATTTTTTGCTAGATAACAGCACCTAAAATAATGCCGGGCAATTTCAAAACATCCCTGTATATTTATTTTTCTATACAACTTATGTATTTTATAGTAAGTATACAACAACCAATGCATTATCAAATAATTTCTCAAATTTTCAAATAATTTTTGGGAAGTCTTACATTTTATATGAATATTTACATTTTATATGAATACACATAACATATTTTGATGTATGTATACAGAATTAAATTAATTAATACATCAAATGATGTTGAAAATTATCTTTGACATATTAAGATTGCGCTTGTTTTTGGAGTCAGGACAGTAAGCCCGTACATAGAAAACATTTTCTCTTATAAAAAAGCTGCATTTGCCTTAAGCCACTAAGTTAGGTATAAAGGCAAAAGGCTGATGTCTTGATATTTTTTTAAGCCACTTATTAAATTTAAATTTAATTCGCTCGTATAAGATGACAAGCTTACTGACTTTGTACCAAATCAGGAAATAAAGCTAGATAGCTCGGTGGAATTCAAGCTTAGTATCCTGGCTTAAAAGACATGCCTCGTGTACTATGAGCAGTAGTTTTTAGTAGAGAATTATTGAAGCTTTATTGAAATTAAAGTAGTACAAAAAATGTATTCTAGAAAAACAAAATAATTTATTATGTGATTATTATATTTTTTTAGATAACAATCTTCAGGATATCCGAACGTTCAGAAGATACATGTCAAGAACTCGATCAAACAATACTAACAGCATTGTTTAAATCACAACATTTATCTCCATCAGAACAATTAAGTTTAGCATTGACATGGAATCGTGTTGATATTGCACGCTCTGAAATATTTATATATGGGCAAGAATGGCCAGCTGGTGCATTAGATGAAGCAATGATGCAAGCATTAGAACATGATCGTATCGATTTTGTTAAATTATTATTAGAGAATGGTGTTAGTATGAAAAAATTTTTAACAATACCTCGATTAGAAGAGCTTTACAATACAAAACAGGGACCTAGCAATACATTAGGATATATACTTAGAGATGTTCGACCCCATATACCAAGAGGATACATGTACACGTTACATGATATTGGATTGGTTATTAATAAATTAATGGGTGGAGCATATAGGTAATTTTTTTTATTCGTTTATATTCGCTCGTTATTAATTTATTGTAATTTAAGTCGTTCATAAATGCCCGTCACTAACGTATACATTACAGAAGTATTTCTGCTGTATATAGCAGTATATTTTATAGGTATATACGAAGAGTGTCGGCTGATTAAAAGTCCTATGGATCAGATACATTAACAATTTTGGCCGTGTGCGTAATATTGTGCAATTTTGGCCGCATGCATGTTACCTCTGGTTGAGTTTTCAAGCGACATCTTATTTTATAAGACATATGAACCAGATATAATAATATATCACAAAAGAAAGGTTTTGACGAGTGGAATTAAAGAGTCTAGCGTCGGTCAACTCCAGTTATCCGCTATGTATTGAAATATATATAAAAAATATGTCTTCTATAAAGATCGAATCGACTTCACTTACTAAATGCACCCTTCATTCAACTTATGACAAACTATTTGGCCGACATATCAACCTTGACCTTAAATACCCGATTTAGAATGTTCCAGAGAAATTATTATTATTTTTACATAATTGGAACTGACTAGAATTATGTATTTATTTATTTAGACAACATTTAATTTGTCCTTCTAGAATTCGCCCATATTCATTCTTGCAGTTTCATAAGAAAAGATTTAATACTTGTTCGAGAAACATTTGTTTATAATAATAAAAATATAATTATTCATTACAATAGTTTTCAGAATTAGATTTTTGTTATAGAATTTTAATTCGTGTTATATATATAATATTAGTAATAAAATATTTTAAATTTTAATAAAACTGTTATCAAAGGCGTATACAACTTTTGAGAAATGAATAGAAGTACACTTCATCCATCACTTTTTTTATAATTTGTAATGTTAGTCATAATTTTCAATGCATAATTGTGTTGAAATCGGACAATTATAAAAGTAATTTCCAAATTTTTTCAAAAAGAATAAAACTAAATAATTCATTTTTGTACACTGAATTTGAATGCAGTTTTTCTACCTAAGTAAATTATAACTTTTGTAGAATGTTTTCCACTATCGTTTACAGTCCTTACCTTTACTGCCTGATATTTTCTAACGCAAAATTTAATTTATAAATTTTTCATTTTTTAGAGCTTATTATACTAGACGAAAATTTCGACCAATTTACGCTAAAGTAATGAATAAATCGCCTCATGTTCATCGCAATTCAGCATCTTTTATACGTTATTATTATGGTAACACCTTAAGTGTATTAGCTGAAGCACTGCCAACAACGAAAAACATGGCACTGTTTGATTACCCATTTAATGAACTTTTAGTAAGTATAAAAAAGAAAAATGATTTATCTAAGCTTATTGTTAATAAACAAATAAACGTGTTTAGATATGGGCTGTACTTACAAAACGTCAACAAATGGCATTATTAATGTGGCAACATGGAGAAGAAGCATTAGCTAAATCATTAGTGGCATGTAAGTTATACAAAGCAATGGCACATGAAGCTGCAGAAGATGATTTAGAAACTGAGATTTATGAAGAATTACGAAATTATGGAAAAGAATTTGAATTAATTGGTAACAATTGTAACGTTATTTTAATTAAATAAGGAAATCTTAATGATCGTAAATCCTACTTGTGATATTTCGAGAAAATAAAAGAATACAAGGTCGGATTAAGATGTAATAAAATTAAGAATGAGCCATCTGTATTTGAATAGATTGAAGTTAAGCTGAAACATATTAGTTTCAAACTTGAATAAAAAATACACTTACTTATACATAATTTAATACACGACCCCGGACTGACGTAAAGTAATGACATGCATAGACCAATCAATGAAGTTAAGCAACAGCAGTCACAATCTGTATTTAGATGGGTGACCACATAACAGTATTGTGTACTGTTGTTGTATAAAAAAAAATAAAAATCCCCTTTAGTTAATGGCTGTATAACTGAAAGTAGCTGAAGCCAGAAAAAAAAAAATTTAATACACGGAAGTCACATCAATTGCCAATTCCTGAAAGATGCCACGTGATGTGATTGGCATATTTTTGATGTTACTAGGCAATTTTGTCTGTATCTTTGTTCCTCTGTAAATTTCGAACGTCTTGTTCGATTTTGATGAAATTTGATAAAACTTTTCAATCCCCCCTTCCGAAAAAATCTCTTTTCTAAAAAGTAAACTTTTTATTTGGTTCTCAGATTCTCTCACCACTAGACTACTGTACTATTTATTTACTATTTTTCTTTTTATTTAATATACATATAACATTTCATTTTTTAACATAATATTTATTCAATTCGTCTAAGCTCATGTTTTGGATTGTGTCGGATATATTCCAAATTTTGTGTACGTATTATTTATATATTTTTTATTTACTTCGGAGACAGGTCTATAATTCACAGTACTACCAGTAATATTTAGACCAAAGAAGATTGGACAAAGTGGTAAACTCCCTATCAAATGATATTCAAATAGTAATCTGATATTTAATAAATCTAGATATCCATATGCAATTAAGGATATAATATTTTGAAGTTCATGCTCTTTGGCTTTAATTCCATACTCTTCGGTTTTATCCTTAAGAAAAATTAGAACAAAACATGAGACATATAAAATAAAGACACTATTTTCGCGCATAATCTAAACATAAAAACGGTGGGTTAATCAAGACTTCTCAAAAAAAAAAAAAAAAAAAAAACATTTTTAAAATAAAAATAAACAAATTATTTATTTTTTTTTTCGGGAAAACTCTGACTACATAAACTAAACACAATCTCTCTTTCCTAAGTTTGATTGTTAAAAAGTGTAATAGTGTCATAACAAACTGGCTAACATTCTTCTCTTTCCCTTATCGTACAATTTCACGTTAAGCTACATATCTGCACGTCCCACTTATGTGCGTTTATAATTTATGGGCGCTCAATTTTTTTTATTTTTCAGCTTTAGAGCTATTAGATTTTTCTTATCGACAAGATGATGATCAAACTCAGCAACTATTAACATGTGAATTACAAAATTGGTCAGGACAAACATGTTTAAGTTTAGCTGTAGCAGCAAATCATCGTGCATTATTAGCACATCCATGTTCACAAATTATTTTAGCTGATCTATGGATGGGTGGTTTACGTACACGCAAAAATACAAACATCAAAGTAATTCTTGGTTTATTTTTCCCAATATATATTTACAAACTTGAATTTAAATCAAAAGAAGAATTGCAATTAATGCCACAAACCGAAGAAGAACATTTAGAAAATGAAAGCTTAGATGATGATGCGAAACAGGATGACAAGCAATTAGATGGAGAGGTAATGTTTTTAATCATATTATATAATTTTTTTTTATTTAATACTAGTAGCAACAGGCAACTTATTTAGTACATAAACCCTGCCCATTTTTTTTTTTTTTTTTTTAATTTAAATGGAAGTAAATTAAGTTTTTTTTTTTTTTTCTTAAAGTGCATGGAAACTACGGTCTAAATAGTATGTATTCGTTCTAACTATTGAATGTGAAAACACGGTAATTTTATGAATTCACAAATTTTTCCACTTTCCGTATTATCCGCATATTTTAATGGGAGGTTTTTTTTTAAATTTTTAATCGTACATTAAAAATTTGGGTATTCTTAATTTCAAGGCATTCTTGAAGAATGTTGAAACTTCTCAATAGAGATCTGTATAACGAATATATATTCCGAAGCTTTTTAAATTTATACCCTTGAATTATTTGGATTTTATGATGCTTTTTTTTCACAATTTAAAATAAATATAAATGATTCCTTAAATTTACTTCCAAAGAAAATTTGTTTGTACGAAGTGAATCTGACTTATAAAATGCTTGACATCAGTTTTACGCTTCGCATAAACATAAGCCAATTTTTTTTTTAATTTCCTTTAACTAATGGATAATATATAGCCAATCATACACGAACACTCTTTCAACTAAAAAAAGATTTGAACGTCATGAATTTGACGAAAACAATTTTATTACATTGGCGTGTCCTGTTTTAAGCACGATGAATTTATTTCACTTCAAACTTGGTGTGCTATCTTCTTTTTACTGAAAAGAATGTCCGTGTAAGACTAAACAATTTAGAAATTAATTAATTTCATTACTAATATTATTTAAGTGTACTTTAGATTAATACTATATGGCGCACTTGTAGACAGCAGACGCAACTTATATACTCAAAGGCATAAAATATTACCATTAAATATTAACTCATTTTTAAGTTAATAATACTTCTCATTTCCTTCGAATCATCACTACTTTACTTCTTGATATGTAGAGTTGTTTCGTTAACCGTGGATATGGTGTCCGTATCCATGTTTCAAAAGATGGATTGTACGTAAGCATTGTGTAAAGAACTAATAAGCTTAAGACCCAAAGACACTCTGTTACCACACGTCTCTTAAATTTGAAAAACATACAACTCACTTAAGTTTAATTATTTGACAAATAACTCTTATTCTACGTTCTAACTTTTTTTAATACTTAATTCGAGGCTAACATGATTCATTTTAACTTCCTTTGATAACAAAGTTATATTCAATGCCATAAAAATTGAATAGGAATGAATAGGAAATCAATAAGATTGAATAGGAAATATCCTATTCAAACCTATTGATATCCTATTCAATTTCTATAGGATTGAATAGGTCTTTTTATCAGGGTCAGGTTAATATCATTCATTTTAATCTCAGGTTAATATAATCAGTAGAATTGTGTATTATTTTCACAACTTAGGCCCTTGCAGCCTCGACCATAGTTAGCATTTATTACATTGTGATTGCACTGGCCACCGATCACTACTCTTGTTGATAGGATGATTTTGAGGTATTCTTCATTTCAACCACAGCAGAAATTGTCTTCTATCTATGATTTGTCCACGCTTATATAAACAACACAACATGGGACAATTTTTAAAACTGATAAAACGCGGTCTTTTGCATAAATCAGTTTTCTATCTAAAAATTATCAAATGGCACCCAGATACTTCAGAATAAATAAAACAAATATATTTATGCACATCGAATATCAGATATTCTAATTATCTATTATAAATGACCATATGTTAAATTGGTAGAAACTACTCAGTCAATATACACTCTCGACCATATCTCGGGGAAAAACTATAATATCATCAACAATTTCTTGATATAATGATGTGCCTAATCATTGACCTAGTGAATTATCGGTTATAGTCCTTCCTTTACAAGCCTAATCTAGTGGATTAAACCTGCGATACTCATGTAAAAAACTGTTGAATATTTTTCTGCGAAAGTTACTTATTAAAATCACTGAATAGTTTTGTCATGTTAGATAGGTTCTCAAACTGATTTAAGCAAAATTATCCCTGATGAATTATGTCGCTGAGTATATTCTTGTATTTTAGATACAATATATACCATTGTAAAACATATTTAAATGCATGATTTTAGTAGATATTTTATGTACGTAGTCAAAAACCATCTACAATATTTTTCCTAAAATCGAAATCAACAAGACAAATTATATATATTTAAACGTCCAAATTATTTAAATGTTTTTTGATCGCGGCTAAAATTGATGTTTATTTATAGACAACAAAACGTACACGGAGCATGAGTATACGAAGTAAATCCTCAAGTCAACAAGGTTTCAAGGTAGTTAGTTTAATAGATCTTTTTATTTTATTTTTATTTCTTGTGAAATCATGCTTTGAATGTCTGAATGCCATTCCTGCTTTGTGTATTTTGTGAATGTAACATTATTTTGAACACGTAAATGTGGTAAATGGTATCGGGTTGATCAAGTAAGTATATATCAAGAAACGAACTACACTGAATCCTGTTTCTTAAATTACATAACGTGCACTCTAGATAAAAAAAAACACTTTGAAAAATTTATAACTCCGTGGTAAAATGATAAAACAAGCAAAAACTTTCGTATCATAGTAAATATCTCAAAAATATTCTATTAAATAATTTTAAACAGAGCAAAATCCTCCTCCATAATAACTTTGAAACGTGTATTTAATTATTTTAAGCTAGTGTGGAAGATTCAGATCATTGCGTTTTTTGTTTATTTGAGTATATATGCATGACAAATTCGAAAATTGACCATTGTAAAATGTGTTAACATTAACAGAAGTTTCTTTTATAGAGTATATCATTTTCACAATATATTCTAGAAAAGAACTTTTGTCTCAGTGGAAATCGAACAGAATTTGGTGCCCTAACTTCTTATATTATAAATTAAGCTTTATCTCTCAATGCTATGTAATTTTTTCGTATGTGATATCGTATCAAATATTAAAGTATTTTGATTTTGGTCATGATAATAAATATTGAATCAATTTGTTCCCAAATTTTATTAGATTAACAAACAAAAAATATTTTTAATATATTATATTAATAAAAATTTTCGCACGTAAATAAATCATTAAGGTCTTTATTTAAGATAAACCTATTCGGTGGAAGTACCTATGTACAATTAATAAGCGATATTTCGTTTAATCTTGAGATTTTTAATTAAACTCGACTTGAACAGCTTTTAAAACTAAAACATCCTGGACAAAGACCTTATTTGTTTTTATTGAATAATACAATCCAAATATATCTTAGTAAAAAGTGTTATTTTTACTGGTATATAAAAGTGGTATGAATTGAATATTTATTTCAATTGAGACCCCATTCAAAATTAGAAATAACGAGTAATTATCGGAATAAAAAATTTTTAATTTATATTTATTATTCTACGCTAATTTCTAATGAAATTTTTAATTAATTTAAACATCATTTTAATGCAAATTAAAAGTTGAAGTTCCAAATTGGTTGAATAGAAAATCAATCAGAATTTTTCTATAGTAGTACCCTATACGAATAGTTTTATAGATAGATTCCTTAATGATTTCATTCCTTAATAATTTTTTATATTATAATTCCAATAATTTTCTAATATTAATTCAAAGTCATTTAAAAATGCGTATATTCTTTAATATGTTTTGAGATCTACCAGCTGTACCATGTTATTTCAAATTTGAATATTAAAATTTTATATTTAAATATTTTCTTTTTAAAAATCATTTTTATAGGCATTAATCGGCGATAATTTTTCAACAAGAGAGACTGTAGTACACGAGAATGGTAAAGTTATGCCTGATTGTGACGAATATAAAGAATATTTACACATTCCATTAGATTATTATGAAATTAAACAAAATAGACCATTACGACTGAAAAAAAAATTATATGAATTTTATACAGCACCAATTACTAAATTTTGGGCAAATGCAGTAAGTTATTACTTTATTTTATATTTTGGATGGACATTATTATATAAAAATGTAATGAATTTCAAGCCACATTATTTCGTTTAAGATTGCGTACGTGTTCTTCTTAACGATATTCAGCTATACCGTACTAGTTAAAATGGATCCAGAACCATCATGGCAAGAACTATTTTCTATTGCATATATTATTACTTTAGGCTGTGAAAAAATTCGTGAAATTGTATCATCCGAACCAGTTGCAGTAAGTCATAAATTTGCTGTTTGGGCTTGGAATATGTGGAATCCTTGTGATGCAGCAGCAATTATATTTTTTCTTATCGGTTTATCGTTGCGTTTAAAACCATCTACAATGGATGTCGGCCGAGTTATATATTGTGTTGATAGTATTTATTGGTATTTACGGATATTAAATATTTTAGGCGTAAATAAATATTTAGGTAAGAAAATAGCGTTTGTACCATTTTAATTTTCATTAGCAATTTGGATATCTTTACCAGTCATTGTCATCATAGAACCAATCACTGATACAGCTAATATTTCACAATCACTTTAACGGGAAGCGATCTTTTAGAGCTAATTATGATAAATGTCTACAATTTGTCAATTTATAGAAATAGGGAAAGTTTATCAGCTCGTCTTCTCTCTCCATGCCTAAATTCCTCTATCTACTTGCTATTTTGTCCACCAGAAATTCTCTTACATAATTTCAACAGTATTTAATATTGATTTTAGGTCCTTTGGTAACAATGATGGGAAAAATGGTTAAAAATATGATATATTTCGTGGTACTATTGGCTGTTGTTTTAATGAGTTTTGGAGTTTCCAGACAAGCAATATTATTTCCAAATAGTGAACCTGGGTGGTATTTAGCGAAAGAGGTATAATTATTTTATCAAATTGCGAAATAATTAGTTATTGCAAAAATCCAATTTTTAAATATAGATTTTCTATCAACCATACTTCATGTTATACGGAGAAGTGTTTGCCGATAGCATTGATCCTCCTTGTGGTGATCAACCAGGAATGGATCCATGTCAAACTGGACGTTGGATAACACCAACCGTGATGTCCACATACTTATTGGTTGCAAATATACTTCTCATTAATTTACTAATAGCTGTGTTTAACAATATTTTCAATGAAGTTAATGCAGTTTCCCATCAGGTAATTAATAAATTTTATTTAATATTATTAAATTATTTGCTTTAATCCTACGGAGGACGAAGGGCTGCAAAAAAGATTCTTCATCGAACTCAATTCTGTGAAGGTTCAAAATTGACCGGCTTTCACCAGAATTTAACATTGATTCTCCTTCTTTTAGGTATGGATGTTTCAAAGATTTACTGTTGTTATGGAATATGAACAAAAGCCAGTATTACCCCCACCACTAATAATACTCTGTCATATATTTTTAATATTAAAGTATTTAAAACGAAAAATAAAGGGTGTACGTGAAACATATGATAATGGTTTAAAATTATTTTTGGAAAAAGATGACTTAGAACGTTTATACGATTTTGAGGAGGAGTGTGTTGAAGGATATTTCCGAGAAAAAGAATTAAAATTACAACAATCAACAGACGAGCGAATCAAATTAACAAATGAACGAGTAGAAAATTTATATCAAAAAATTGAGGACATCTACCAAAAAGAAAATACTCAACAAACTGCCATACAAAGTATAGAATTTCGTTTGCGGAAAATTGATGAAGTTGCTGAACAAACTGTATCACATTTAGCGGTTATACATCGATTTATGGCCACGCATATCCAAGATACAGAACTACCCGAAATTAAAGTCGTTACAGAACGGTTTCGTAAAGCTAGTGAACGATCTGATGGTATGCCTGAGGGAGATTCACATTTATCCTTACATCCACCCCGAAGACGTGTTGGGCGCTCGTTAACAGAAGTTCGACCAGATGCATACATATTTGATGATGGTTTACATTTTGAAGTTCGTCCATTAGAAGAGGAAGATGAAGGAAGTGATACATTAGAAAATACTCGACCAAAATTAAATTTAGAAGATAAACAGAGAAGTAGCGAATCAAAAGCATCGATTATAGAAGAAGAGGACGAATTCAATGATGTTAAAGATGATGTTTTAGTAGAAATTAATGAAAATGTTGGCAGTATTGAATCATTTCGAGTACCACATTCATTATATAAACGTCGTGATTCAGATGGAACTGGTCGAAGAAGTTCAGAAGGTGGTGGTGGAGAAGTTAGCATCAGAGGTCATTTATCTAGTTTCAGTCGACGGCAACTTTCTCAAACACATTCCGAACCTGATAATACTGAAAGTTCAATTCATATAGTATTCCCACAACGTGCAGGCACAGTTGAACGTGGAGTACCATGGGTTGAACCAAAAATTAAGGTAATTCCTCCTGGTACAAATAGTGGGGGTGGTCCATCTGGTAGATCAATGCTCCTTGCCATGCACACAGAATACACCAGCATCACTGATGAATTAGAGACAGTTTGCGGTCTATTAAGTCCACCCAAAACACCAAGATTATTATCACCACCTCGTCCAGGACAAGCAGCACCACAAACTCCCCCACGTCGAAAACGGCATGCTTCAGAAATGTCTAATCCTGAAATGGCTTTGTATTTAGAAAAAGAACATTTGCGAGATGCCGAAGAATCTGATTATCTATTAATGGAGAATTTAATTCAACGACGCTACGATGATCCTGAATTCACTGAAAATGATAGTGCGTCAAATGCATGCTATTTAAATGTTGTACATGAACATAGAGAATTTCGTCATCCTAAAGGCTTACGAAGATCGAGCGCAGTAGAAGTTGGTGATTTTCCTACACCAGTACATGAAATATTTCCCTCTTGTAATGAGGCAGATGAAACTGCTGAAGAATTTATTGAAAATTTGCTGAGACCATCAACATCTGGAGAACATAATGTGAATGAAACTGCAGAAAGACAAAATTCTTGTGAAACAAATCAAACAAGTAGTAGTGGTTTAACATCAAATGTGCTTGCACCATGCGATACGATGACACCACGACGTCCAACAATTGTTATAGATTCGTCCCAATTACCAATACAAAAACCAATAACTAAATCAGATAGTAAGACTAGTTTACATATGCAATCCGAAACTATGTGTTGAAATTCCGCGTATAGAAGGAATATTTTAATTTGTTAGTCAAATGAATAATCGATTATGTGTTTGACACACCGTCATTAAACCCCACCTCCTAATTGTGTTGAATATACAAATAATTTGTGAAAATCATGGAGCGTGGAGCAATGGACTCAATGAAAATAGAAGAAAACTAATTCACGACTCCTATTTTCCACAAGTCGGGTTGGTTAAATAAATCAACAGAAGGTCGAAAGAGCTTCTATAGTGAAAATTTAAGCTCCTTTAATAAGACATGTGTTTCATTTTTTTTTTCGATCAAGATTTAATATATTAGTTCTAGTTATCATTCTGGTTCTATACGTTGTTGGTAAGTAAATCAAAAGTCTCTACATTCACTTCGCTAGAAAATTTTTTATTGGGATACGGCAATGGAAATAATGCTAAATTTTAAACTTAAAAAATACATTCTTTCGGAGGCTTCCGCATGGCGTAACATTTACGAAAAAAAAATACAGTAAATTTTTAATAGAATTAAAGTCTTCCAATATTTTGTCCTTTCAAGCGCCTGATATCGTTTTCGAACGTATGTTCCAAGAAATGTCATTACCTATATTTTATCTTTGAGACCCATATCTTAAAAACAGAGTTATCCCGGCTTTGTAACCGAAGATATATTTAATCTACTCTTTAAGTGGGTATGTGATTGGATAGAAACCTCTACAGGTTCTATTAATAAAGAGAAAATTTAAAAAATGTACAATTTATATTACAATACAGATTAATAGATCCTGTAGTGGTCTCTGTCAAAAACTAATATCCACTTAAGAGTGTGTCATCAAGAATCAGAGTTTAAGAAAGTTTGAATGAAAGAAATTTCCCATAAAAGAAGATCGGGGTTTTAAAAATTCATATTATATTGAAGATAACCTAAAAAGTATGATAAAATATAAATCTAAAAGTTATTTGAAAAAGTATTTATTGAATATTTTTGCAATATTTTGTGTTCAGAAGTTTTGAGATTGTAAATCTCAAACATAGTAATTTGGGCAACGTTAAAGTTGATGTCATTGCGTATTAACGTAGATGATGTGCTCTGCTTGAAACGAATGTTAATAACTTAGGCATTACAGTTGACAAGGTCTTTTATTTTGATTACACAAAAATTAAAAATGAATAATTACGATCAGAATTAGAAACAGTTACATTTTTTTTATAAAAATTTTCATTTGAGTTTTACGATTAGTTGGTATGTCATATCGATAGAGATAGACGCTTCAGAATTGTGTTTTTCATTCATTTTTTAAATTATTAGAGAAAATAATAATTGAAAATTATTTACAGAAAAGAACAACGTAATCCCTAACTACGTTTTTTTTGAGTATAAAAAGATTCAAATAAATTTTGAGATACGGATAAAATTAAAGTAATAAACTGCAAAGGTTTTTGCACTCAAAATTTTGGATAAATTAAAAAAAAAAAGTACACCTTAAGTAGCGAGTGTATATTTTCATTTATAACAAATTGACCACATATACGTTAAAATTTATAATTAAAATAAATTGAATATTGCATATTGAAAAGCAGTATTTTTATCTATTAACAAAACGATTAAGTGATTTTTAGAGTCAATAGCTTACAAATATTCTTTAAATATTTTCCTTTCTCTTAATTAGCTATTAAATAAATATACTTTATGAATGGAATCTTTTATCAGTAATTAATCCTTGCAATATTAATCCAATAATGTAAGGGGAGCCTACGATGCTAAATGAGAATTTTTTGAGCGACGTGGCATCCTATTGCATTTTCAAATTTAAATTATTCAGTGGTTAAATTCCGCTATCCTTGTATTATATACATCAAAGAAAAAATAATAATTTACAGTTGAATTTTTTTGAAGCTATTTCCCATTTCTTAATCTGACGCGCCCCTCTAAGGCTCCCCTACCAAAAACACAGATTTTGTAACGCACACGAGTCTCGAACACATATATTCCGTATATTACTCTTAACAAAATTACTTTTCCGCTATTAAAAGTTTATAATAGTAGAAATGTTCAGAACTTTTTTTTTATTAGTGTGTTAGAATGAATTTAACCCCGTATACTAAACCATACTCCGACTAAACTATAATTTTACGGAGATGCGACAAATTATTTAAAATGAAAAGTTCAATTTATATGACTTAAAATTCGATATTTTATAGCCAACGCCAACAGATAATTAAGAAATTTGTAATTTGACTGAAAATTTATAAAACTTTAGTTAGGTTACAGCTTAAACCTCTAAGCCAAGTCTTGAAACTTAAAAGGTTTAAGATTTTGTATAATAAATGTTGGAACATCACGAAATTTTCGAAGAGTATACATGAATGCAGGCACACTAGGTCTTTTATGCAAACAAATGTACAAAAGGAAAACAATTTTTGATTAGAGTAGCTACTATGAGCGTAGAGTCAAAAGGAGTAAACTCAAAAAATGTTGAACTTCAGAAAGACCCAAAATCTAATATGATGATGACTATTTTCGTATTTTGTTTTAGCTCGATTTTTAAATTAATTCAAATCAAGAAATATTAATTTTAACATATTTTGTTATATTCTCAAAATAATACAAATTAATATTTTAATATAATTCAAATAAATTTATAATGTTATCTTTTAAACGTAAAAATTATTATTTTTAAATAAAATGCCATTAAAATACGTATTTTAGAAAATAAAAAATAAATATATATTTTAAATCGATCGAGACAATGTACAAATAATGAATATCCGATATAATTTTACTAATTTGTTGATATTATTTTAAGAATTTGTATATAAAATATATATTATTTTTAACTTTGTACAAAACTTAAAAAAGTGTACCTATGTGAAACAATTAGAAAAGCGTTTCAATAAAACAACTAGTCTTTTATAAAATTTTTTGTATTAATTCATAATCTTCTCCCAAATTTTTCCAAAGTCCACAAAATTTACTTAAAATAAGTAATCCTACTAGGTTCGGTACATTAATTTTCTTCCCGTTTGTATAAAAAATTATACAATTTTGAAAGAAAAATTTTAAAAAAAAATTTTATTTTGTATAATTACAAGAAACAGTACCTAGGTTTTTTAAAAACAAATACAATGAATGAAATTGGAATAAATGGAATTTTCATTACATTTATTTTTATAAACAAAGTTTTTTCAACATTCCCCATTTTCCACATTGTATCCTTCATAATCTTCACAAGGATAATTATCTTCATCGGTTATCAATGGAATCTTACGGCATGCTGTACCAAATGTGTATTGTGGTGGAATAGGTTTGTTTGCATATAAATTTGGACAATATGCAGCTGGGCCGGGATTATAACTTTGTAAGGATTTTGGTTTTAATGCTGGTCGCATTGTATATTCAGGAGATTTTGTTTTATAAACATCTGCTGAACATAATCCATAATTAGCCGGTCCTGGTGAACTATTGCCAGGTATTTTCTGAGATGGTAAACGTTTAGACCTGTCATTAAATGTTATTAATTATGAAACACTAAATTAGCAGACAATATCTTATACTCATTTTTTTGTGATAGATGGTTCGTTATTTCTGTTAAAAGAAGATCGGGATTTCTGTTAAAAGAAAGATCTGTTAATTGTTCTACAGTGCTGTTTAAATCGTACGTTATTCATTTGTTTTTTAATTTTAATTGTTTAAGTATTAGATGTCTCGATTTGACTACAACGCTACCTAGTGATATATCTAGTTGTAAATCGTATTGCCTGTTATCAAGTACAATTTATACCTTTACGTTAACTCTATTGGATAATATATTTTATTCTTCGTGGTATATAACTTTCAATCTCATAAATTCTTTAGAACTTTATAAAACCTATTATTAGAGCTAAATTCATTGCGTTTAATTTCAATGTTTTTCAAAAAAACATAAGTATACTAGGGAAATGTACAGCTTTGTTTAAAACTTTTTAAATTTATTATTATATATTCACTACTGTATTTTTGGAGTTCTACTTTATGGAACATTTTACAATAAGAAATGTTAAAAAAATTAACTTCATATTTCTTTGCTAGGTGTTTGCAAATGGCAATAATGGTACGAAATATATGTCACACGTTTGTTATTTAAATTTATGAAAACAATAAAACATTTTTGGTGGCTAGCAAAAAAATTCGTTGTTAATATTTTTTAACAATCATTATATATTCAAATTAGGTATGCAAATCTTTACTTGCTCTTATGCAAATCTTTACGTATAAACAAAATTTTTAACTTACATAGTATAATATGGGTAAGAATATTCACACCGTAATGCATATGAAGCGGGCCCAGGTGATTTAAAAGTATCTCTTAATCCTACTCTTTTTCCCATACTCCATTCAGGCGGCCTATTACCTTTCATTGGTGGTACTTTCTCTGGACAATGAGCGCCTGGTCCCGGAGTTCCTGTCTCCCCTTATAAATAAATGAATCGTAATTATTAGGCACAATTTAATCGGAAAAATACACTTGTAATTTTAAAATACTACTTCTTAACGAGTTTAAAATTTAGATACAGCGAAACTATAAAACCTACATATCTCGACAATTCTTAACTGGATCTGCCATAAGAAATTACTGCCCTATCTCCCAAATTATTAACTTATTAACTGCAAATTACCGACAAATTATTGTATAAAAGTTCACGATTTTCGAGATACATGGGGTAGTTTCATTTCGCGAACTTTGTCTCTATACACTATTACTAAGCGCTGTATCACAATTTTCGACTTGTTAAACTGTTTCAAAATTTGTTGATATTTATGTTTATTTTCTTGATTCAATGTATACTTATTCACAGTTTTTACTTTTAATTGGCAGCTTTGGTGCCATTGTATATTCAGGTTCTGACGCTTTACCAAAACGAGTCATTTTACACAGTTCATATTGAGGTCCTGGTCCGACTGGTTTCGTAAATGTTAATGGTGGTCGCAAACCAAATGAATATTCAGGATTTCGGTATCTAGAGACATCATGATTTCCGTAGCCTGTTAAAGCGGGTAACTTATAAGCACCTGGTCCGGGACCTATTTACACAATAAAATATTATTTTCTAAATATAAATAATTAAATACTTTACGTACCAATGGCTTGACTCATTTTAGAAGCACTGCCAAACATTTTGAACCAACTGACTGAATAATTTAGAAAATAAATGTATTCAATATTTACAACCCGAAAATTAATTTTGTTTATTAAAATCATGGCTTGTTAGATATTTGTTTTGGCTCTCAAAATTACACGGTATATATATATATATAAGTTTCTGATAGGACCCCGTACTGACGTAACGTAATGACAGGCTTAGACCATTCAATAAATTTAAGCAACAGCAGTCACAATCTGTATTTGGATGGGAGACCACCTAGCAGTACTGTGTACTGTTGTTGTAAAATAATAATAATAATAATCCCCTTTGGTTAATAGCTATATAGCTGAAAGTAGCTGAGGCCCGAAATTAAAAAATAAAAAGTTTCTGATTGAAGTTTTTTATTATATATATTACGGTGTATAAGTTTCTGATTGATTGAAAGATTGAATACTTTTCATTACAATACCATAAACATACTGACCATTTTTTAAATACGTTTTACAGCTGAATGTGTAACGGCCCTGATAAGAAAAGTTCTATTTAATCCTTTAGAAATTGGATAGGATTGGTTAAGACTTTTTTATCAATATGATGTTTTAAAGAAAAAACAATTTTTTTAAAAACCAAATTTTATTAACTAAATATCAATAGTTCTTAAAAAAACAGAATTTTTATTTGATCGTTTCCATTTATTTAATTAAACGTTACGTATACCCCTGGATATACACATTCCAAAATGATTCGTTTACGATAATAGTAACGGGCTGTGAAATAATGTGTCGTAATAATTTACAGAAATTAAAATTTAAATAAATTCTACTTACCAATTTCGTGAATTTTATTTTGAAAATATATCAATTTCCAATTAATCCAATTGTTTGAGGTTTTAAGGGAAAGAAAGTTTAAAAAAAATGTAATACTATTTTACCGATAGATAGGTAAATGCAGAATACGTCATGTATTCTTACTCTTGTTTGCTTGATAACGACCTTGCCTCACTGATTATTTTAAAGAGTTTATATTTTAAAAAGGTTTTTAAATATAATTTTAAACCATCATCATTTTATGAAGATAAATTTTAAATAATAAAAATAACTAAAATTGTAAAAATCAGTTTGAAAATGAATGTGTAATGGGAAACTAGTAATAACATTTAAGTTTACTAAACGGAATTGCAAATAAAAAGTTCTTGAAATTAACAATTTTATTTTTATTTTCATCAAAACTATAATAATGGATTTTTCAACAAATATAACAAATGCTTAAAATTATTATCTTGTTAATTTTACATATGATAGATAACAACAGATTTATAAAAAATATAACATTTTAAAAGTCATTTCACTAATGCAACTTTAAAAGGATAAACCATTACTGTTACAACATTTACGAAAATTTTGAAAAAAATTCTAATAACAAAAACAATACTCACACATGACGATGTAATATTATTGCGTTCTATCATAAACTATGTTTCAAAACACTTACCAACATGCTGACCAGCAGCACGATATAATGCAATATAATGTCATCAACATTGTATATTAGCAATGTTAAATATGGTATTTTTTTTGATACCGTTATGCCGGGCTGGCCAGCTTGCCGGAATTTGTTTTGAAACATGGGTACAATCACAATCATTGTGAGTTCACATCAAAACGACGACCGACAAAGGGGTAAAGCTATAATTTTTTCATTTACATATGGCTGTGCAATTACTCACCACTTTGATGTGATTACCATCGAATAAACAAGCCAAATTTTTGCATAGAACGCTAAACAAAATAATTACATGAACTGTTAGATTGTATAAAAATATATTTCTAAAATTGTAAATTCGTTGCAACGGACATTTCATTAATCATTAATTTTATCATTTTATTTAAATAAATAATACCTTATAAAAAAATACCCAAAAATATATTTGACGATTTATAAAAAAAAATTTAAGACATGATGAACTCCATGTCTATTTACAGTTTATTTGAACATCTAAAACAGGTGTATATCACTAACACGCTATTAAAAATATTTTATAAAATCATATTAATCATATTTTATAAAATCATAATATAATATGTTTTATAAAACGTTGAAAATTAATAATGAATGAGTCTTATTCTTTTTGAATTAGAAACTTGAACATTTTATAGAAGTGCTTAATACTTGAAAAATTTCATAAACCGTAAATTATTGTAAAGAAATTGATTATGAATGTTTTCTTTAAATTATTTAAAAAATTATAATTTAACTTAAACCACGGTTGTAAAATATAATAAAATAGATGTGTTTAGGAACTTCCTAGTTTATTTAAGCTTTCCGTGATTATTTTATGTTATTTGATAATTTGGTAAATAATAGTGGAAGATTAACTTTGATGCTTGTTGAAATAGAATCTTTTAAATAAAAAAAAAAAAAAAAAACTAAATATAATTTGAATTTACCCGCAAAATAAAAATTTTTTTACTCTCTACATAAGGCGCTTCTATCGGTAGAACTAACATAAAATAATCACAGCATTTTTTCTTCCTAAATTCACCTATATGTATATAATCCATAGAATATATTACCTAACGGAATATAGTCTACCAATCTGAGTTAAACTAAGAAAATTTATATGATTTAATTTAAGAATAATGGGTGAACCTTACTTTTAGTTATTGCTTTACGGCAATTTGGACATTTTTTAGAAGTTCCTAATACTTGAAAAATGCAATCTTTACAGAAAATATGCCCACAAAATGTGGAATACATAGGTTTCAAAGGATTAAAATCTTCTAAGCAAACTGGACATTCAGTGTTTATTGCTGGAACTTTTGAAGTTGAAGGTGGTGTGGATACATTTTTTTCTTTTGTTCCACTGCATAAATCAACGTATTCTATTTCATCGTCGGCAGTAATGTCAAGCGTTTGATCATGATATTCAATTGGAAAGTCATTCTCAATTAAATCTGATAATATTCGACTATTAAATTGATTGATATCGGATTCTATATTATCATAAAAATTAATAGATGAATGTCCAACGTTTTCCAAATTCAATCTACGACCAACACCATTTATTTCCATTTCAATGGTTACATTTAATGGACACGGAATTCTTCGCTCCCTTGATGAGACTTCAATTTCTTCCGGCTCGGAATCACTTGATAGAGATATTGTAGAAGTTCTTATGTTTTGTGTTCTTCTAGACTAGAAAAGAAAAGAAAATTTAACAATGTATGTTGTTTATCAACAAAATAATAGTCGTATTAAATGCCGATATAGATTTGAATTTTATCGATAGAAAGGCATAGATTTGAATTTTTCCAGATCATTATTAATATGATTTTTAAAATTCGTAGATATTAAATAAATCATATCTTGTATCTCAGTGAAAACATCTTCATCAAGATGAAATATAATGCATTTTGTAGATTCAAACTTTTAGCATTGAATTCTTGCAAGAAAATTTGTATAGATTATTTTTTTCGTACAATCCCAAAAAATAAATCATGAAAATCGTTTCAGAAAATATTTATCAATTTCAGAAAATTCTTATCTAGTTAAACCAATATATGAATCAATTACATAATTATTAATTATACTTTGGTTTATTATTAATTATACTTTGGTTTTTTTAACATTTAACTGTTCCAAAAAAATTTCTTTTTTTTTATATATTTTCTCTCAAAATTTGTCTACGATATAAAAAGAAAGTTTTCTTTAATCGTCGGAAACTCTCAATAACTCATACAAAATTGAAGTGTTTTCAATAGTTGAGATAAATTTAAGGGACAAAATTTGTTTAGTCCACAAAATCAGTTTAAAAAAAAAGTTTTTGAAAATTCAGGAGCGAATTTTAAATGTCACAATTCATGTAAAAAACTGTTTGATTATATTTTCAAATACCAAACTTTAAAATTTAGAAAAGAATTAAAAGAAAAAATTACTTTAAACACCTAAAGCAAGAACAAACTTGACTAAATTTTTGAAAGGCTTTATCTGTGAAAATGTCCGTATTTATATGATGAAAAAAAGATATTTTGAAGTTTTTAGACACATTTCTATTGGTTAATTAAATTATTTGTTGATATCTAAATTTTATTAATGATCACATAAAAATTTTAATAGGGTTATATGAAAATATAGTTTTAATCCTTACCATTAATTTCAGAAAATTGTAAAAAAAAGACATTGTGGTTTTTTAAAAAATATAGAGCTTAAATACGGAAATTTGTCAAAACGACCAGTATTCAATTTTTGGATCTTTTGAAAAATAAAAGCGGGTGAATCGACTTATATTAAATAATTTACAGTTGAAAAAAGTACAAAACATTCGGTTTTGGCAATTTTCGCAACGGAGCAATATATTTTTAAATAATCGTTAAAAGCTTTTTTTCATTGTTTTCTTAAATATCTAAAAATTCCAGAAAATTAAGATTACTTTTACGGAATTCCATGACTAGTGTACACTCTGTTAAGTCGGATAAACGATTTACAAAATATTGTATTTTATTATAAAAAAAAAAAAAGAGACTATTTCAAACGCTGATCTTGTGAAAGTTAATTGATAGATAAGTTGTTTATAAATTGAATCATCGCGAACAGCTCTAGTATTGTTTACAACAAATTTGTAAATATCCGTTCAGCAGTTTTGGTGTTAAGCATGTTTGTCTAATTGAATAAATGTGATAGGCAGGCCGGCAGACAGACCGAAACAAAACGGAATTTGTTCAGGAAGTTCTAAAATCAAAATTTTTAGAATCGAAGTAAGAAAATATTTTTTCACAGGCAGAAGTCAAAAATATTTCAATACCTTACCGAAATTTTTTTATTTTTGAAAAATTGACAAAATTGTTTCCAACAAAAATAAAACTTAATTTATAAGTTAGATAATAAATTTAATAAGTGTACTTTCAACTGCTTCATTTAAAAAAAAATTTTTATAAAATTACATCAAGTTTTAATATGGTTCAATCGTTTTATTAAGTACATCCAGTTATATATAGGCTATGCAGCCGCCAAAAATTTATTAGTGATATTGAATAAATAATTAACAGATCATTTTATATAATTATAAAAATTGAGTTACCCTTAATTGTGAGGTTCTAGAAGCTCAAACATGTCCCGAACACAATAAGGGAATCATCTAATATAAATAATATTATAGTTAGATTTTAACAAATAAATTTTTCAACATAAA
>CM035594.1:55528357-55753357 GCA_020423425.1 Chrysopa pallens | reverse complement strand
TGGTTATCGTTTGAAATCTGTTATTACATCAGTGGGGGTTAATAAGTAGTTATTAAATAAAAAAAAGCAATTCTAAAAGAACGACAACGAACTAAGGATTCATTGAAAGTCAAAGGAGCGAATAAAGTGTAAGAAAGGGAAAGAAGATTGTATTATCGATACAATGCACCTTTAGGGAGAATAAACCTTTATAATATGCATGGATAAATTAAAACATCTAATTTTGTAAAATATCTCAAATATTCTCTAGAGATAATTCACCTAGTTTACGCATTTCCAGTCTTAATATTTGTTTGAAAATTGTTTTCCTGATTCGGATAGCTTGTATAAATTGTTAACTTAATTTTCATATTTTCTTATTAATGTAAAAGCAAGAATGTCTGAAAGTTTATATTCATTCTCCTTGTACTAAATTTTCAAAAGCTTTTTAATGGATATTAAAATCAAATATACAGCGATTCTCAAAATTTATTACCTTAAATTTGACTCTACCAAACAAGCGATTTAAGGCCATGATTCATTGGAAATGATACATAATAAGGAAACCTAAACTATGTATAGATGTACCTAGCTAACCAAACACCGCGTTGCTATAATATACGTTATATAACTGTGACCGGTTATATAACGATTTAATATAAATATCAAATGGAAACATAAACAAAATGACACTGAGGATAATTAAAATATTATAATAACTAGCTAGTAGCCCGGTACTCCACTGCCTCTGAAGTACAAAAACACACACACCTAAAAAGGTAGAAAATTCCGTAAAGAGTTGAAAGTCAAGTTGAATGTCCACCCCTGGCTCTCCCCCCCATCTCATCCAATTAAATAGTTCAAAAGAAAGGTCTTTTGGGTCACTAAGTGTTCTTAAATGAAAACGAGATATTGGAATACAAAACTATCACAAACTTTGAGTATAACTTGAGAAATGCGTTTGGATATTACTTGAGAAAAGCAAAACTACTACATACTTGAATGGGTGAACTCCTATAAATATGTATAGTTATTGTAAAGTTGACAATGTAATCACTAATAACCTTAGAAGTAAAAAAGTGAAATATAAAAATATATTTTTCTATCGTTCTCTTGTATTATTAACAATCAGATGTACAATAATATTTTTAAGCATAGTGTACTCGTTTGATCTTGTGCAATTGAATGAATAATAAAATAATAACACGAAAAATTTTTCAATTCACTGGAGAAAAAAATATTTTTAAATTTTTAAAAAATGTTACTTTTAAATATTTAATAAAAACTGCGTATATATCTGATTACATTTAAAGCGGCAAAAATATAAGTTTTTATAAATTCTTTAACAAATTTTTATATTTTTCTACATTCTTCGAATTGTTCATTTTATAATTTTCTTTCATCAAAAAATTTTATGTAAATGTAGTACATGGTATTAATTTACATTTTTTTAATATCAATATTATGTTGAATCTTACAAAAAATGATGTATTCATATCATACAAATATTAAAAGAATTCGACGATTTTTAATTAGATAAATAGCAAAAGTATAATCAAACAATTGAAGGTTACAACTAACAATGTTAAATACTTAAAAACTCTGCGAATAACTAAAGTCTCAATTTCTTAACTATTAATAATTATTAACATTTATAAAATACAATACATGGTATGCGTTAATTAAGTGAATTTGAGCTTCATATATACGAAATATAAACAGTTTATTCAAAAATATTTCAAAATAAAGTTGTTTGTTTTTAAGAGACAATCGTCTTGTGATTTCAAAGGTACGTCATTTGATCTGACTATCCTTTTCCAGAATATGCTCTTTTCAGTCTAGAATATACCATATAAATTTCAGGTCATGATGTATTTTCGTATTTGAAGAACAAATAGGCAGACGGAACAGGCTGCTATTTAGGCGATTTTATGAATTTCAATACTCATGTTTTGTCAGTGCCTTTAATCTAGTATTACAAAATTTAAATTGAATCTAATATGCTCTCTATAAGTTGGGTGAAAATTCTTACTTTACATTTAAAAAACCATAAACATCTAAATTTTGGTTAAAAAGATGTTACAAACATTTTATAAATAATAAAGCAATTCCCATTTCAAATTCAACATGTTTATGTGCTAGTCGTTTTAGAATGCAAATCATAAGAAACGTTTACAACATGTGTTGATAGGTTTGATTTAACCGTCAAAATCATTAAAACTGATACTATATGAGGATCATGGATGCATCGAAGCTTAGGGAACTAAAATTACCAATACAAAAAATTTTAAGTACTATATGCTTAAAATAAAAAACATGTATATGATATTAAAAATGATAAGTGTAAGCTCTTTACTTTTCGAATAATCATCCTATTACAATAACAAAACAAGTGGTCTAGGCGCAAGCCATAAGCTTCACATGAGAAATTACGAAAATGGGTATTAGTTTCTATATCCTCGACAAAAAACAACAAAAACGGTTGTATCGACTTTGCCGAAAAATCAATAAGTTTTAACTTACGTTATTACTCATCGAATTATAGTTCTACGTCGTTATTATTATTTGTTCTGGCGATAATTTAGAAATTCCGAACGAACATACATACCACGTACATTATACAGGAATCTGTCTAAAAGCGTTGAATATGGGTTCTAGTGACCTTGAAACGTAATTTGTTTCACAAAATCGTCCTAATTACAAGAATATCTGTGATTATAAAAAAACTTCTTCACTTAGCAAATGGAAACTTCACTTGATATTTCATCAAAAAAAAAAATGAAAGTATTTTGATAAAAAATTGTTTTAAATTGGTTGTAAATTTTCTAATTTGTCGTGTACTTAGGTTTAGTGTAGATTTAAATCCCACTTTTTTTATTATTTAATTGTTAACTTGAAAAATCTAGGTTAAATAAATAGAATGAATGAATATTGTCCATCAAATTGTAAGCACACCCGTGGATAAATTTTCACTATCAAGCCAATTATATACAGCAGTTACATCATCAGTTGGTTGAGATGAGCTTGAGGACTGGATATTTTTTGTTTATTTTTTATGTAGTACATGTTTTTATTTATTCTTCATTTGTAACTACAAAATAACAACAGATTTCACAGATTTATTTTTTCAGTTAGACGAGCTTACATTTTTTAATTGTATAACATATCTGTATGAAATTTTGTTCCAATGAGGTTTAATGTATTTCGTCTGATGTGAATAAATATTTAGATTTCTGGATAAATAAAACAATAAATTTGAAACTGCTCCGGAACCACTCAACACTCAAAATAAATGAACTCTGTAATAATAGAATAGTTAACTCAGCATATTTGCATTCATTAAATTTAGTACGGAGTAGCTCATTATCACTGTAATTCTTTCCACTAGACTCTTCTGGATATTTACATTTTTACAAGTGTTACATAAATGTTCAATATTATATCTTTAAGGTATTTCTAACGATATGAAAGGGAACGGTAATCTTTTAAAGAAGGAAAAAAAGATAACGTTTTAAATAGTAGTGATATTAATGAACTAAATCTAACAACACTGTAACAAACATTGTTTATCTGTGCGCATTGAACGTATTTCCATGTGTACTTCAGTCAGTACACATAGCTATTTACATTGTTTACATACAAACCGTAAAGTAATCTTTTTTTATTGTTTAAATCATTCCTAAACTATTTAAAGTAAATTGATAAAAATAATGTTCAAATGTACAAAACCAAAATTTTTATTATGTTGAGAAATTCTTTTTAAACTAAATTTTTAAAGTTTTACCTGAAGCGCTTTGTAAGAAAAAAATAGTGCTTACCTGAAAAATAAGAAAAATACACAATTATAAACACTGTGTAAAAATTCATAAAAAAGAAGGAATAACATATATTATTTTTATTTATTAGAAAAAATAAAGTTACTTTTAGAAAAAAAATTATTTGTACACGTTTCAATTCTCAATAAAATTCTAAAAATAACAATTTCAAATTCTATTTATTCTGAAATAAACAATGTAGGAATTAGTGAGGGATTTTGAGTTGTTAAAACTTTCAATGGTAAACTTTTGTAATATGCAATATATTTACATAATGCACATATTTTTCTTGAATATCCATTATCCAGTAGTATCTAACCCAATTGTTACAAAATTACAAAATACATGATTTCAAATTCAAGCTTTATGTAATTAAGATTGGTGCAAATGAAACATTTTGAAAATTAAATTTCATTAAATAGTTCTTTAATTTTCAAGTCAATGTGACATTCATCTATATAAAGCGTTTTTAAAAGCGTAGAAAAAACGTTTCAATAATTTTCTTGATGGATTCTGACGTGATTTATTGTGGTAGTGGCTAAGAAATTAGGATAAAAACGTACTAGATTCACCCGTATATCAGAGATCGGCAACAGTTTTGTTGTAGTTTGCAAACAAAACGGAGATCCAAATAAATTGAGGAATTTCGAATCGCATTTTGATGGCTTGCTAGTAATAATGAATTCACTAATAATTTCAAAATTGGTTTCGCTAGATGAAATAATTTCAAAATTGGTTTCGCTAGATTGCCCTCACAATTTTTTTCTAACGATACAAACTTAAGACTAAATTTGATTAATATACTCTGCCTTATTCTATGTATATCGAGTATAAAATCTATAATACCCATTTTTAAACATTCAATAAATTTCGCAAATTCTTCTACAGGTTTCAATAAGTTTTAAAGAGATTTGGTAATTCTATTTTACATGAAAAATAAATTGAACACATATGATATTTTGAATATAAGAAAAATGTTTATTTAAAAATATTTTAAAAGCATTTGTATTATTATAAATTGTAATCTATTTTATAGCTAATACAAACCAAAATCAGACTGCCAAAGCGAGGAATTAAATATATGTTCAAACTAAATATCGGAATTCATAAATTCCCGTGTATAAAATCCTAAATGTATTTTTAAATTCGATTTTTCAAAAACCGTAGGAAAATACGGAATAACTTTCTGCAATGGGGATTTTCTGGTGGGGAAAATTTAATTTTAAATGAATGCCAATTAAAAATATTCTTGGCAAGTTACTTGATAGACAGAATGAAATATTTGTATGTTTTCCTTACCCGTTTTTCTTATAGGGTTAAAACCTAAAACTACTATTTTCTATCCAAGCTAGGAGTAAAAATAATATATTTAAAATCTCACATATCCGAAATCAAAGTTTTTAGAAATAACAAAACAGCAGTGTGCTTATAGTAGCCATCAGGAAATAACAGTATCAAACCACAATTTTGGAATGTTTGGACGCACTAATTTTTTCATTCAAAATATAGAGTATTTTTGAGAAAGAATTAAAAATGATGAAAAATCAATTTTAGCAACATAATTTTTGACTATCCCGTCACTTTCACACATATCGAAAATTTGTTGCCCCGCAGATAGATAATCGGTTTCTGAACAGATTTTTGAGTTTCTAAAAAATTTATGATGGCTTTGTACCTGTTAGTATAATTTTAATGAAGTTTGATTTGTATCTGCAACGATTTTTATTGTAAATTGAAAATCAATGAATTGTACATTAAGTAAAATGTATAATATAAATATATGGTTAGAAAAAATTTGTAGTATAATTACCATAAAAAATAAAGTTGGAAAGTATTAAATGTATACACAATAAATTTGAATAACACCTCATTTTCCAATACTATACGATTATACCGTAATACCACAATGAAGGTAAACTCTCTTTATCCTCTTTTAGAATGAATAAATAATCGGAGTATTCAGTAACAAAGAGGGTTGAGAAACGATTTTTGTTAAATTTTCATTCTGTTTTTCTACTTCGTGAATTGCGAATGGGTTTCTTTTGATTTAAGAGTAAAGAACAAAGCATTTGACTCATTTTAGGTATTGTAAACTTTTTTATAAAAAATTTTTTCCGTCTCAAAAGTAACCAATATTTTTTGTCTATTAGCTCCCAGCCTGATTTTGGCGATTAGTAAAATCGGCCACTAGTCGTATGGCGTTGTGTATGATTTGCCAGTTGAAACTAAAAATTTAATACTACTTCACAAAAAATTAAGAATTTGCTGATGACACTCAAGTAATGGTAATTTGAATTTTCTTTAATATCAAAACTTAAAGACTAATTTATTTACCTTCAAAATACTAAAAATTTAGAATTTTTGGTTTCGTTATGGGCTCACGGTCTTAATGGCAATTACAGCATATTAAAAGATCGATTAAACTTGAATATATGAAATTACATTGAGTGTGGTATGACAACAATTGAAACTGACTTGCCTTTGAATGCTTCAAATTATAGTGATGCTACGGGCAACGCCTGTATAAATTTTAGGAGTAAATTTTAAAAAAATTGACGCTAGTTATAGTGTAGAATAGAACACCGGTCTATAATCACTGAGACCAAAATCACTTCAACAATTGCTGTAAATCGATAAAAAACAACTCAATGTAAAAACCACTCCACTCGAAATTATTCGCTACCAAAATAACTTCACTATTAAGCAGAAATGATTAAAATATTCATGTCTGGTTGTAATGATAATACAATTAAATGAAAACTGTGTATGAAATAACCCATTATGGCTGCCTTTTTATGGCTGCCTTAAATTATATATACAGTTGAAACTGATAAATTTATTTCATACATTGTTTCGAAATAAAAATGATACTAATTTTCTAAATAACCATCAGTGACCTATAAAGTTATCTTTTGTAACAGTTCACCTATTGTATATTAAATAAATTAGTAACAGTTTATAAATATTAATAGCTTTACAAAAAAAAAAAAAAAATAAAAAACGAAATAAAAAACGAAATAATTTTTTTTCACCCCTTTTCTCATACTATGATCCAAAGCAAATTTTATTGATATAATATTGGTGGGCTAATGAAAATAGCAGAATGTTATTTATTATGGACAAAAAACTTGGGGGAGATTTCATTGAATGACGTAGTCTTATGAATGAAGAACTTTGAGTTTTTTTTCGATCGCACATATACCTACATCATTCATACACACACACACACACACAAGTTGGATTTGGTTTATAGTGCCATTGAAACGTAAAGGTATGATAAAATTAAGGATTATAGTACAGATAATTTCCTAAGAAGAGTGCAAAGAAAAATGTATAAGACAAGTTCGTATCAAATATAATTATTACAACGAAAATATTTAACAAATCAAGATTATTGATTAAAATAACGGGGCTATCATCTTATTGGTGAAATATAATATTTAGGACTCTCATAACGAAACTACAGTAGATGAAAGTACAAAAAAAAAATTAAATAAATTGATTACATAAATTTTAAACTAATAAATATTAGACATAAGTGTATGCTTTCAAATTTGAAACAGCCTTGAAATTTAAATAAAAAGTAATATTTTATAGAAAATAGTAATGTTTATTTTTGTTATCGCCTGTTTATTTATAGTTTTATTATTATTATTCGAGCAAGACTTAGATATCATTGAGTCTGCAAAACTAGAGTAATGTATACTGACTGCCCTGTGTTCACAATTTTTAAATATTTAAGGATGCGAATGTTGTCCAAAGAAGTTTTGGTCCAATTATATTTGAGCACCCACCGTTTTTTAGATAGACTATAAGGAAAAAAAGCACACACTTCTTTTTGTCAAATTCTTTTTGTCATGGTAAACGATGTTTACCATGTAATTTATATGGAAATACTAACAGTTGTTAATAGCTCATATTTCCCTCTTTGTTTAATTAGAAATTTTGAATGTCCACAGCTTGCTTATTTTTAAAGTTTTTTAAAAAAATTAACTTCAGATCCATGTCCATGAAGTAAGGACGCTTCAATCGAAGTAATCACCAATAACTTTGTCAGCAGCCCTATTTTCCAGTTATTAATAATTAAGCTAGTCCATTCACAGAAAACGGTGATTAATTTTTGCACACTAAAGTATCTCTAGGCCCTGCTCTATTTATACATACATTAGTCAAATGTACGGATCTACATGAATGAACATTATTATTATTAAATAAGCTAGAAAAGTTGTAAATTACAACATTATGTATGATAGCTTTCAACTCAAGATAAATATGATTTTGTAACATTTGACGTATACACGTGGGATGCTACTTCGAAAATCGAATTTTACGTTCTGTTCTTTACGAATCGCCGATTTTTCTAAAACTAATAAATAATCCAGTTTTCCACATTTTTCGAGAAATAGTAACAAAATTGTATCATTGGATATTGACGGGTAAAAAAAATCATTGTGTAAAAAATTATTCACTGTAAAACGATTTGGTGAAACCGAATTTTGACATATCTATACGTCTGTCATTGGGAAATTCATTGTGTGAATTTTGAATCATCGCGGGTCAAACGTAGACCACTTGTTACAAGTCCAATTTCAACAAAACCAATTCAAATTATTATATTAATTTTGTCCCACCTTATATACATACTGTTTTTCACATTAACTTTTTTTTTTTTATCTCCATAACTAAATTAGATGAAAAATTAACAAAATTTATAAAATTAACAAACCATAAAAATATATGAAAAACATTTTTGTCGTTTGTTCACTTAGTAAATGAAAATATTAAAACATATTTTTAATTAAAAATTACAAAAATATTCATAATAATAATAAATATCTCGAACAGATATAAAACTAGAAAATATTTTTTAATGTCATCGCATTTGAAATGTGGGTAGTCTATATAATATCAGTTATTTAACTAATAATCCTTATGATTATAGGTGCCGCCACAATATTGTACATGAATTTATCTATCATACATTCATTTCTAATAATCCTATTTAATATAAATCATATCTCCGTTTACCTAGTACGTTAATATCTATATACATCATCATGTAGAGATTAAACAAGAGAGGTATTGTAGTCAAAGAACTTAAATTATTCAAAAAAATTGTCTCTATTTTTGACATTTATTGGTATGGGTTTTTGTATACATTATCTAATATTTTACTTCAACTATTAGTAAATGTAAGTAAGGATAGAAACTAAGGCAGAGATTATATTCGGAAACCAGACATACTGGAATTGAAGCGTTTACTTTGCGAACATGAATCTGAATTATTGATTTTAAATTTTTAAAAATAAGCAA
This sequence comes from Chrysopa pallens, assembly GCA_020423425.1. Lineage (NCBI taxonomy): Eukaryota > Metazoa > Arthropoda > Insecta > Neuroptera > Chrysopidae > Chrysopa > Chrysopa pallens. The sequence continues at coordinate 55,744,250 of CM035594.1, read as the reverse complement.
AATGTAAACATTCAAAAATTCCTAAATAAACAAAGAAAGAAATACTTACGTATGACGTCAACTGGCCACAAGAAAAACTTTAAAATAGTCAGACTTTTCAATTCATTTTGTTGAAAACGATTTTTCATATTTCAAAAAGAGTCAAATTTAATAATTAAATGTGTGGCATAGAATTTTTTTAAGTTCTTTTTGTGGCGTATTTAGCCAAGAGCACATTAAGAATAATATAATAAGAAAAAATCGTAACAACTGTGAATGGAATATCTATAGGAAGTAAAAATAGAGAAACACCTCGGGACTACCGAAAAAGGACAATTGAGAGAGGAATAAATTAAAGTAGAGAGGCGACGGTGGTAGCTCAAGTACGTGGCGGAAAACCGAGTGCGGAGAAGTCTTCTTCGCGACAAACGTACTTGTTCCATAGAATTAAATGGCTTTGATTAGATTGAGTGAATATAAACGGTATGTAAACATGGTACCTATGCATGATTTCGTTAAATTTCCTACAAATCTCTTTTGCTACAAATCTGACCGTGGAGATATGAATATTTTATTAACAGGAATAAAACGTTATCTTTATTATTTATTACTTTAAAAAATGAAGGTAATTTCGTGAAACTTATTTAAGGCTCCTCCAAAAAATTACTGTATACTTGTTTATAGACGATATATGAGTATTTTGTATTTATATACCCAATGAAATACATTTATTATTATTTTTTAATTTTAATAGATCGGATCAACAATGATATATATATATATATATATATATATATATATATTAATACTAACTACATTGTAATATTAATTGCAAACTGGTTTTAATCTACATGTAGAAGTTAATCTTGATTTAAAATTAAAATCTATGTGTAATATATTTTAAGTAATTATTCTATTCAATAATAATATTATTTATCAATTTTGGATTAGTCAATTAATAATGAGGATGTTACCAATATTATTACGTTTCATTTAACATAAGGCCATAATAGCTAATTTAAAATGTAGCGGAACGATTATTAAAATACGAGCGTCATTTATGATGTTCCCTAATTAATAATTAAAACAAGTAAAGATAATAATTAATAGTGTTGATTGTTTAAATACTCGATATATGGTTGAGTATCTATATATAATTGATGAATATACTTCAATTTAATTAAAAAATGCATCATATTCAAACAACATGTTAAGCATTTTTAATGATCGATTAGGTAGAGTTTTCATGCCCAATTTAATTCGTAATAATTTTTTAACTAATTGAATATTGGATCACATAAAAACAAAATGCATATGTCAACAAATAAATATTTAAACTTGGTAAATAATTATTATAAATAATTTATCACAACTACACTTGTCAAAGTTAATTACAATATAAATTTTTAATTTGGTAATTATATGGTAAACTGTAAATTAGAATCAATTATCACAATGTTAATTTTTACACTCGACATCATAATATATCAGTGTAAAATAATTGTAACGCTACCTAATATTGATTGCACAAACAAAATTTTGGTATAGAAACACCTAATTAATATCCTTTCTGACTGTCCGTCCGTCCGTTATAACTCAAAAATAAAAAGAGCGAGATGATGTATGCAAAACATAAACAGTGCGTTTAAGTTCGTGAATGAGCAAAACCAGTCCATTGTTCCAAAAAATACTTTTGGAAACAAGCAACTATTGTTTGAAGAGTTCTCCACAATTTTAGTTCTAATTTGACTAATAAACATATATAAATAAAAATAAAAATAATACATGATTATTATTATACATGTATACATATATAACTGTATAGGCTGGATATTGATAGTAATTTATCAATAAATCGAGTATCTAAATAATCTGTTGGTTACCTTCACTTGTTAATTATTATTTTGTACAAAATTTGGACTAAAATTAATATACCTTCATACATTTGATATATGATGGCATAACAATTCCTGTTAAACCATTTGCATGTATATTTCACACGTATAATAAATATTGTGAAAACATTTGATAAACAGTCTCTGTAGCGCTGTGTATGTGCAATTCTGAAAATTGATAAAATACACTAATAATTAATTTTCTGTATTTTACATATAAAATATTACTATCGAAAATACTTTTGAAATAAAACTTTTACAAAAATTGAATATTTATTCCATAACATTATCCAAAAATTTGCGTATGATACTTAAAAGTTTCACTTTTGTACCAAAGCACAAATATTTATTGCCAATTTCATAATTTGATTACTAAATTAATCCAGTAACTTAACCATAAGTTAAAATTCTCAATTGAACGTAACATTTTCTAGTAATATAAGTATGCAAATATATAAATTTAAATTAAAATAGAAAACACATGGAGACATCGTAATAAAGAAATCGATATTGCAACAGGTTTTTTACCAACAGTTGAGGTGTCAGACAATTAAAAAACTTTTATTTAGGTCAAAGTATAAAAAACAAAAGGTTCTATGAGCTTACAGGTAATGCAGAAAATACAACATAATCCCAAAATTGACGAAAAACACTTTCATTTGATAAACGTGTATCAAATGATTTAACATTTGTATTTGGTTTTAAAGTCATTATTCAATGTTTGTGATTCAACACTGTGCACTTCACAAAATAACTGAACACAACAATGCTACACTAACCACACTCTACTTGAAAACAATAAAATTAGCGAAACGAAACAATGATTTTGCATAGTTTAGTAGAGTAATTAAAGAACTGACTTATAAAACATTAAGACATGTGCTTAATGTCATAGAATTATTTAGTTTAGTGACGATGGTATTTGTTGAATTCCTTGAATACAGTGTGTTTAAAAAATGTTTATACATAACACTGAAGAACGGAATATTTAATAAGCTTATAAGTCGTAATACAAGTCGGATTCACCAATAATATTCGTTTTATATGCTTATTTTCATTTAATTCGTTTTATTACTGGAGGAATTTCTTGTTTGTCAAATATGAATCTAATGTTGACTCAATATCAAAATTCAAATTGTCTAGACCATGATAGCAAGATCTTTAAAACTTAAAATATTAGCCGATAGACAGAAAAAACGTTCCATTTTATAATATGTAAAAACATCATAGACGCGCTGAGCGTTAACTGTAAAACAGTTCGAAATCATTTGTCAAAATCTGGATATAAAAATCGATATTTGGGGGCACATGAATATTGACTACTTGAAATTTGAACCGTATATAAAACTGCAATACGTGGTTAAAACGCAATAAAATGCAGTTCTAGCACAAGGTGACAAATATATTGTTATTATGTTGTTGGTGGAGTCGGCTACTTCGTCCAAGCAACGACAGTTAACCGTACCTTTTTTAAATGATATTTTCTTTAAACTGCTACTGCCTGAATTGGAACTCGCAACCTCCAGTATGGTTAAGTATTAATGCCATTACTCATTTGACCATTAAAAAGGGCGTTGTGTTCCACAAAGACTTATCAAATATTTACCGAATTTGGTTGGAAAGTTTCGTGGTCCCCACCATATGGCCCGGCACTTACACCTATTATTTGTTTACGGTCTTTAGAAAACTTTTTTTATGGAAAAAGTTGAGCGATAAAAGTATTTATGAGATTAGAACTACAATAAAGTATAGATACCCTCAAATAAAATTGATTTAAATCATGACTTCTCAGAAAAATATCAGCGCTTTATTTAGTTTACAAATCGTTAACATAGTAGAAATACTTGTTAATTGTTTAATTGCATGTCTAACAATTAGGTTGTCTGTTTAATTATTAGTTTCTTTGTTCACACAATAATTAGTGTTTGCGTTACTAATTATTATGTTTACAATAAGAGCGGCAATGTATTATTTAATCCAGATTGATGTCAAGAAACAATTAGACTGACAAATGACACTTCACAATTATGTCTGTGTGTTTTATATGTGCGTTTATATTTACCAATTTTTGAGACATGATTACTCGCGAAAGACGATTGCAATCAATTTTTTATCAGTAGATGGCGGGTGTCCACGAGACTAAGATTTAGGGAAAAATCGAGAAAAATGAGATCCATGATTCAACTTCAAAATCTTGAAAGAGATAAAAGAAAAGTTCAAATACTAACGAACTTTTGCTTGAATTATTGTGATTAACCTGTCCATCTGCCCGTCAACGAAATGAGCTAGCGAGTTTAAATTTTGGTGGCATATTTAAGACATAAAGAGTTTAAGTTCGTGAATGAGAAAAATCGGTCCACCTTTGAACCATAAAAGATTTTAAAGGCCAAAAATGTTTTTTTTAAACTTTTGTATCGAAACAGTTTTATATGTAAAATGGTTAGGTCAATTTAATCTCAAATTTATCTATTAAGTACATATAAGATTGATACGAAATCATATGTCGAGAATCTAAACAATTAAGTCTGTTAGTTAGTATAGTCACTTGTTTTCTATATAAATTTCTTATAATAAAGTTCTTGACACGGCATTGTGGTCTCACCAACTGCGGCTTGTTTAATTTGCACTTTATTTTTTATTTAAATTAAAAAATATATTATATCGTTTTTATTAACGTTTTAATAAATAATTCAACAGAAATGAAAAATAACATTGCTTTTTTTCATTCGATGGTTTAAAACTATTAATATTGTAAAAAAAAAAATATTGGAATATTAATATACATCGATTGAATAACAAGTTTGGACCAAAGGAATAACACTGTTTATATTTTCTGTACATAGAATAAAATAATTTTTATTGGTGTATTATTTATAACATATAAATTTCAAGAAACGTGTTGTATTTACGTCATCGATGCTAAAGTTTTCGAAAATACAATTTTCGGAATGGAATCTAGCATGTGACTCATAACGTAAAATATAGGTAAAATTTGTTTAAAAGGGTATAATTTTTTTCAGTGTAAAAAAAGATTTACTGATTAAAAAGATTATTCTTTTATATTTTTAATGGAGAAAATTTTTGTGATGCAATTTAGAATGTATAATCAAACCAAAAAAATTTCTCTCAATGTTTCATTTAAAAAATGCTTTTTCGTAAGAAATTCTTTGCCCAACCCAGCTTCCAGCCGTTTTAATGTTAAAATTGTGCTATGCCTACTAATAGCACAGAAAATTTTTCTTCGGAATATATTTAACGATTGGAGGCTGAGTTTTCGAAATATCGTCTAAAACTAGCCACTCAGCTGTAAAATAAACTTTTTTTGCTTTTTAGACCTTATTTATCTTAATATTAATCTTAACAAGACTTACTTCAGGAGTAGCTTGCAACTAGTAAGTAAATGATGTATTTGTATGTTTAATAGTTCTTATATTCGACATCATTTCTAACGAGCTCATCAGTTTCACAGTTTGCTACAATACACTTTTTCTTACATTTATATACAGTAGCTTATAGTATGGCAATAATGTTATGGTATATAGAAAATATAATGTAATCATATAAGACTCAATTTAAACATTAGCATATTGAGAAAAGATATCTCTTTCGAAGATATAGAAATATATATAGTCAGTTTATATTTTTACATATTAATTAGAGTTTAGATAGTAGCAGCTTTTATATATATAGAACTTTGACACATTTGGTGCATGCTTGGCTGAGTTTCATAACCGATAAGCATATACACTAAATTATCTATATGTATAAAGTACTGTTATATATCAAAAAATCGTGTAAGTTACACCACTTATAACTAACAAGAACGCCTAGACCACTTTTTTATGATTTTTGGATTTATCCTCACCCGGAATAGGAGATAGGAAAGGTTTAACATACATTTAAATTATAAATAAATTTTCCACATATTCCATTCAATTTTGAATTATAAAATAAGATGGTAAACACAACAAAAACTTTGTATTTAACGACTGAATGGCAAGAATCCATATTATCACTTGAAATCGATCTCAAAATACGGTTTGAAATCAATATTTTTGTGCAAAACTTTCATCGAAATCGCACCGAAAAATATTTCGAATTTTCACAATTTTCTTGAGGACTCCATTTTAAAATCAAGATAATCAATCTAACTTTGGTATAAAAACATTTCATTATTGAATAAGATGTAAATAGCCAAATTTATTTTGAAATTAATCTGAGTGAATCAAAGTCAGTGAATAAACTATTTTATGGTATAAAACCCTACCCTCAATTTTTTTTGAATCTTCACTTATGAAATGTTTTGTAAATGATATAACTTAATACACAAACTTATTCGTGTAAAATAAAATAAAAAGATGTCCATGGCCAAAACAGAAGCGTTGCCAACAAATTTCATATATGTAATAATGTATATTACATTATAATATTACATATATATGTTGTAAAGGTATTTTACACAGGATATTTAGTTTGCTTAATGAAACTGTGTTAAACTCTTGTATATAGAATACGATAGGATATTATACAGTCACTAACAATGTATGTCATTATATTCTAGATATGGTCTTTTGCCAAAAATTTATTCAACTTTGAACTCTTTGTAGTAGTAGTATATATGTATGAACATGATATAAATATCTAAATCGTTTTAAGAATGAATTTTATAGAAATAAAGTGATAACGTTAATAAAACATTTATAAATAAAGTTGTATATGAGTGTTGTAATTTCCTACTCCTAAGGAAAATAAACTATTGCAACTAAAAAACATTCTGTAAGAAGTTATATGCGGTAAAAAATACTATTTTGGAAGAATTAATTGGGATGAGTTGTTCGCTATTCAATATTTAGAAACTGTTAATAAACCTTTTGATAAAATGACATCAACTGAATGTTTTAAGGTTCTTGTGAATAGGTTCCTACATTGAATGTAATATTTTTGTTTACGTCTAGATCTAATTGAATTTATGGTATTGCTGAAATAAAATATCTAGTACTCATAAAACATCAAAATTTGAACGCAGTAATAGTCCTGATTTTGAATTTTGTTAGGAAATTTTTCTGGATTGAGGCATTCAATATTTTTATAATGATTTCCCAATTTTTAAATACACAGTACTAAATAATACAAATACATTGTAATAAAATTCAATAAACTACACAATAATTATTTTATAATTGAAATAGAAATAAATAGAAATTTTGAATGAAAGTAAATATACAAATGCCTTAAACGAATAATGAATTAGTTACAATTTGTAATTGTTTATTAAAATATTAATAAATTTGCTACTAGTGTTTAATTCAAATAATAAACTGGTTGACTTCGTAAATATGAAAAATCGTAGTATAAATATAAGCTTTCAAATAGTAAATTTATTTCCAAAAATCATGGCAGTGTCTATTTATATTTGATACTTTGTATGTGCTCTATCAAAATTTCTAATGAAAATCTTTAAATTGCTTGCGATTTAATTATTTCAGACTTCACTACAATCACTTGGAACTTTAAAACGGCTCGAAATTAAAATTTTTATTAAAATCATTCTATATGTACATCCAATAATTTAAATAGTAACATCAGTTTCATAATGATAAATAAGAAATAAATTCGCTTAGTTCACGCAGTCCCTGACTGACCAATTTTTGTAAACATGAGAAAGAAGAAAATATAAATAAGATGGTAATTTGTCTACTTGATTTAATTTCAAAGGTTTATTTTAATTGCAATATCGATTAGAAACATTACAAGTTCTCGACAGATCGACAGAAAAATAACTATAAAAAAAAATTGCTAAAGTTGAATCGTTTTCGTTAGTACATTGTTTGAAAACAAAAGTTGTACGTAACCATTTGTATTCTACAATTTCATTGATTGTTTGAATGTTATTAGATTAATGTTATTAGAATGCGTGATCAGTGGATCAACATAAGGCATTCAACTTTAGTTTATCAACGTATCAATAGTTAAGTGGACGATAGAGGTAGAACGTACGTTAAATAAGTTAAAAACAGTTCCATGTTCGAAACTGTTGCCTTATTTGAATAAAGAAGCTACCCTTTTTCTATCGTGATTAATAAAACCCTTAATATAATATTTTTTCGATTTTTTTCACGTTTTCATTTATTCTTAAAATTTTGGATACGCTGAAGTATTTAATATAAATAAAACAAATCCTTAATTTTTGTAGCAACTTAGCTACTATAAAAGTGAAAATTAAATTTTTCCTACACCATAAATTGAATGAATTAATTTCGTAGAATCAAACCAATTATTTTCTGATAATTATTATACATACAGCTTTATATAATTACAAAATACCAACTATGTTACAAAAGTTTCTAATTTGTTAGTGATTTATTGATAATAAAATATGTATATATAGCATAAATTAATTATGTTTTCGTATCCGAACCTAAACAAAAGTTGTTAACTATTAAAAGTTTTTAGTTTATTGATGATAGATAGTATCTCAAAGTGTTGAAATTCATTATTATAAATCAAATTATTTATATGAAAATACTATTTGCAAAAACAATTAGCCATGGTACTCGAAGCCAATAATAATTTGATTTGCTTTTTTGGTAATAAATTCATTTAACGTTTATAGCAACAAAATATAGGGTGCGGGCAATCAGCAACGGAATCATGTGTGAAGTTTTTTAGGTCAAATTTTCAAAAGAAACTAATTAACTGGTGCTTCCCGTATGGTCCCATTTTAAAGAGTGAAATCATTTTTAATTTTTTCTTGTGACCAATTTTCTTCGGAGAAAATTGGTTGAATCAGAAATTAACTATTGGTCCAAAATTCAAAGAGCCATATCTCTGATAGAGTAGGTGTACATAAATTTTCGAATACTATACTATTTTGATTTATTTAAGATTCAAATCCTTTAGAAACAACATAGAGAGAAATTTGTTATTCATGTGAAAAACTAAAACTTAATAAGAGTAACATCTGCTACTTTAAATTATATTCAGTGAACCCTTAAGGACAAATGTTATTTACTACCATCGTAGAAAATTCTAATAATAAAACTGAATTTGGAAAATTTATTGTTTATTATAGTATGCTCCAAAGCTCTGATTCAAGAATACTGTAAGAATAATGTACCATTAATAATATAATATCCATGTGTACATATCGAATATTTCTGACTAAATCAGTCCAAAATACAGGGTAAATAATCTTGTGTTTCCTATTTCTTGTTATTTGATGCCGGTACAATTTCAAGCCTTTGTTTAGGCTGTATTATTAGAAGTATAAAAAATATTAACTGTCAAATTTTCGCATTTCCACAGTTTTTAATACAATTTTATATAGAGCACTCTCTGTTGCTGTGACAATTATGGGACACTGGGTATTTGGTGTGAGACACTCGATACCTCGTAATGATGCCCAGTCGGTACTTCGATTTGTATTTGATGTAGGCTACACGGTACTTTGATTTGTCTTTGGTATGGCACAAACGGTATTCGATGTGGGACACGTGGTATTTGATGTAGGACACTCTGCAACTCACCTTTAAATATTTAACAAGCCACAATTTTTAAAAAGACAAAAATTTACAAAAAAAAAATAAACTGAAGACGTCAAATGTTTCACAGCTAAAAAACTTTGAAGATTTGAAAATTTCTTGGTGTTTTCCATACGCTTTTATTATCTATTTACATACTAAACTACTACCACTAAAAATTATAGACTTAATATAAAAGTATTATAAAAAATCTGGTGTAACAAAACCACTTATCCTGCATATTCAGACGAAGTGAAATTAAACATGTGTGAACTTTAAACATCAGGAGTACTTAGAAGATTCCTCCTAACGAAGAATTTTTTCATATGTTTCGCTTGCGATAGCAATTTAAAAAAAAATCTTGTATAATTAACACGTGGTTTATATTCTGGTCGGTATTGAAGGAAACATTTTGTTCCCTTATGAATCAGAAAAATGGTTACAGGAAATTACTTTTGTATTTCTGCGCTTGGAAAAATTCAGGGTTGAAGCACTGTGAATCTTATCTTATCTTCAATTTGAGTTCAATCATAAAAAGCTCAAATACCATCAGATTATTATTTTCTAGCGTTGAAATAATTTTTAAAATCAGTTCAATTAAATCATCATTAAAATCATCTTCTGTAATAGCAAAATCATAAGCAAAATCTACACTTAACATCAACTTTCGTAAGGTTTTTAAGGCACAATAATGATCATATTATTAAAATTATTACATATTTCGATTATCAATAATTCTAAATAATAATAAATTACTATATTTGATTTTCATTCGATAAATCGAAGACTACTCATCTTGTTATTTTTTTGTAGAAACCATCACATACCAGTTGATATTACAGTTCAAGTAGTACAATAACAAAATTATTTTCTATTTAACAATAATTACTTCTGTTAAATTAGCTAGGAATACGGTTCTTGGTAGAGAATCAAGTTTTGAAAAAATTTGCCATTCTGAAGAAGGGTACATCGTAGTTTTTTCGGAAACAATTCGTATAATTCTCTATTAGTTTGATAATAGAATGTATTATATAGATGTTATAAACTGGTAGATAACACAAAGTTTTTTAATGTTTAAACAAATTGAAGACGTGACCACTTTACTTTGTGTAATGATATACCATCTTGTTTGTTGTCTACATATTATATAACATAGAACAAAAAACATATTCCTGTAATAATAAAATTTGAAGTGGACGACACCAGGTGACTTCATTGTACGCTTATCAATTAGTTTAAAACGTATTCATTAACAATCGAATTGGTTATTCATATCTGAAGACGAATTCAAACATTTTGTTACTTTTATATTGTGCTCGACTGTCTATCGGTCTGTGACACTCATTTAACATAGACGACCTGCAACACGCATAACTCCAAAATCAGTGAATGAAAATTTTTAAACTGATGGTAAATAATACTGGAGTAGTTCGGGATGGTCTCCATATTAAGGACATCGAAACTATCAAATATACCTTTCCAGAGATACATAGCATTTTTCCACTTTGATGCCGGTATCCATGAAACATTCATTTGATTTTGATGAATTATTGTATATACACGCATAATACTAACAGAAAATCGTAAAAAATTAAAGTAGTTTAGAAGAAAATGTAGAAAATTCAGTTTTTCCACTGTATATCCAAATTGAAAATCCAAATTGAGGACTTTCCAGAATAATATTTACGAGTTGTTCTACAAAGAATGGTACTCATTCATATATCTAAGAGACTACTGTATCGATGTACATTATTTGGAAATGCATTTTTTCCATTGCCATTCTGATCTGATATTTAGCACAAGGAAGTAAAAAAAATAGAGACAATGGACTTGGTCGTATAATGTAACTACTAAATGTAATCAACGAACCGTACAACAATGTTATGACGACATTGTTATTGCTGGGACTACTTCAGGTTTTAATCTGACTGGATACATACTGTTTCTGATGTTATTGTTATTCACGATAATAATAATATGTGTTATTTACTAACCGTATATCTATTTACCGTATTACATATTATAATGTCAACCATCAACATAAAATAAACTGGACGATACATAATGATATATTGTTGAAAACTTTCCTGATGTATGGACCAATAAGGGTTTTCTTTCTGATCACTATCGGTAACAAAGCTTAAAGAAACTTTTGTTTTGATCCTTTCGCTGTATTGTAAGTACAATTTTTCCTTTTAAAGGCAAATATTTTGGACTAAATCATTTTAAATATACCGCATAAAAATTATATAATCGTATATTAGTCCTTATTTTAATTTTTCGGAAAATCGAATACAAACAAGTAAACGTTTTAAAAGTTTCGAGTTCACAAAAAATTGATATTTCGTTAATATTTCGTTTCCTATTATTCAATTGTTTGATTACTAAATAGATATGATTTACTAAATGTTATATTTTCGTAATTTTCTTAAATCAAAAACGATAAGAGCCTGTAATAATATTTTTTTGACGCTCATTTCTCTTATATGGTAATTGGCAGTCAAAAAATAGGTACTGTTTTAAGAAGTCGTGTTTCGAGCGCTAATAATAAGGAAGTAATATAAAGATAGAGTTATCTATGTCGATGGAGAAAAAACATTTATCAAATCATCATCTTGATATTGGATTATTTACAGTTCACATATTGATAGAACACGTCCAGATGTAATATGTTGATGATAAAGATGATGCATCATTCAGGTATCATCGAGATTCTCTAACACGACATCGACAACAAACATAAAATCCACTTTAGTAGTACCCCCGTACGGGTGATATAAAATTTAATCATAAAACGGTTACAACGATCGTAACGTTTAAATTGCATCTAGAGAAAATATCCGCAGGAAAATGTTCTATTATATACTGTTATTTGCATTTTGTTGACATTCTTTAGTAATTATAGGTATCATATAGTTTAGTTAAACGTTCTGGAATATAAGATAAAAGTCATCAATTCAATCGTTTTTCCTTGAACAACTTATTTTATGTTTGACTTTTTTTATACAGTGTTTAGTTCGGAAGTACTTTTTTTTGTAAATCTAAAAATAATTTTTTTTCTCGAAATTCACTATGGCGACAATCTGGAACTTTTTGAGCAATATTCGTTTCGTGTTCGTCGGTCTGCGACACTCCTTCAGGCGAACCCACCCAGCTACACAATTATTTAATGAGTATTTATAAATATGGTGCAAATTTTCAGGAACACATTTTAGAAACATCTCATCTATGATAAAACGGAATGTCGTTTGTCCGACAATATCAAATAATCTCTATAAATATCACCTTGATTATTAGTATTGAATCCTACTGAAATCTACAGTCCTTTGTACTTTGGGACAGTTTTTGAGATGATTAATAGATTGGTTAGTAAATTCTTGGATAAGTAAATATAGTTTTGATAAATTACTCATTTTAATATTTTATTGCAATTAGTAAATTTTAGCTTAACTTATTAATCTGTTTTTACAATATGATCATTTCTTATGAAAATTGATAACAAAGGGAAAAGGCAGGAGTTGTTTAAATCTTATGATATCTTACAATGAGGAAGGAAGGTTAAATTATTTAGGAACTATTTTTAATCATTATTATTTATACATTTCTCTAAATATACACTCTTTTTTTGCAAGTAGTAATTATGTCACTTTGAATATTTAACAAAAACTTGGTAACATTTATACATAAACAAAAGTAGGGCACAAGTATATATCATTTTCATTCGACATTAAGTTCATAATACATATAATTCCCTCTAGTTTAGATTACAATTATCTTTGTAAGCAAAATTTATCCATGCAAAACAATTATTTATATATGAACCTGTATATCGTAAAATTTTCTTAGTTAACCATGTAGGTAGTAATCCTGATATCTAAAATAAATGTCATTAATATTTTAATAACGAGATGAAACTCGTTAAAAAATTTATGACACAAATAAAGTGTAACACAAATATCACTCTATCCTATTTGTATATTAAAACCACATGTGTATTTTTCAAAATACACAAGTAAAACACTTGTGTGTTTAAAATTTCTCGTAATGCAGCTTGACTTGAATTAATTCTGAATGGAAACAAACTCAAATCTTTCCATTTTGTTGTAAAATAAGGTTATTAAAAGCAATCGATTGAGTAGCTTAGACGTGAAATATCATGCCATCGCATGATATTTTGTATACGCGTTGACAGGTATAAACATAGAGTGCCTTTCATAATTGGCAGAGGAGGGGTTAGATGGGTGATTATTTCATAGCCGTTTCGGTTTTATCGAATTTTTAAGATATTTGGTAGGTAATCAGAGCTGCCCGATTTCAAAAAACTTAAAGAATATTAATCTTTATATGAAAACATCAGAACGGATTCTAACAAAACTTCTCAGGCATGAAGCGGCGATTGTTGAGAGTAACTACTTACTCTCTCTTCCACTCACAACAGAACGGAGTTTATACTTAGCGTGAAATATTCCCGCGAAAAATTCAGCTTGAACTTGAATTTCTAAACCGGCTAAAGTCAATTAACCTTAACTTTGAGATATTTTAGTCTACAATATTATTACCACAAATCAATCATTGAATCAACCAATTACATTTGATATTTTGCATATTTATAATAACGTAAAGAATTATGATAAAATAAAGAAACAATATTGAATTCAATTAAAATAAATATTTGGTACATAAAACTGTAAATCATTCTGTATTTATTTTATAACTGCTATAAAAAGTCAAATAGATTTTTTCCCCCATTAATTTCATCCTATCAACATAAATTTATTCTGGAAATTTATTTTTGTGACAATTTAAAAAAAAGAAATAATATTACGTACGGTAAGGGAAGAGAGATATTAATCAAAATTATATTATGAAATAAAATAAAATAAAAAACTTTTTAGATCGCGTTTTAAAGATAAAATTTATTTCGACATAAATGTTTTCATAATAAAGTTGATTTTAATATGAATATAATTTATAATGTATTTAATGGTAAAATGAATAGAATGAATACAACACAATAATAACAAATTTATATTTTATACCAAAAATTTTCAAACATAAAAGGAGATGGCAATATTATTACAATTAAAGTATTTCATATATAGTTGAGGTTACAAGAGAGTTTCAATTTTTCAAGGTAAATTGGGTATAAAAGAAAATGGGTGACGCAGTTGCTTTCTGTTGAAAACAAACGAAACTGCTTGTGTGGGTTCTAAGGATTTTTTGAAGCACATGCTCCAAACACTTGTAACTATAGATGAGACATGGTTAAACTACTACACTCCTAAGATGAAAGAATAGTCCAAACAGGGGATTATTAGACGCAAACGAGTTCAAAGAAGGCAAAGACGATGAAATAAGATTATGTTAAGTATATTTTGGGATTCATGTAGTTTTATCCGCATTGACTATTTGGAAAAGGGACACACGATAACTGGACAGTACTATACGCCATTATTAGATAAGCTAAGTGTGAAAATAAAAGAAAATCATCTGCATTTAAAGAAAAAAATTTTCCTTTTCTTTTCCTCCAGGATACTATATAGACAGTGTTAATAGCTTAAATTAAGCAATTTTAAGTTTGAATTGATTGACTATCCAGCACATTCACAAGATCAGGACCAGTTCATAACAGTTCATTCCATTCACCTCCTAAAAGTTTTGGTAGTATGCTATCTGTAAAGGGAAACATACGTTTGGAAAGTAGGCCTTTGCAGATTTTCAACAAATTTAATAAGAAAAACTATAGACGAATTTCTTTGGTTGTTTTGTACTTGAAGTACAACCCTTTTCTAAATTCTCTTAAAAATATAATTCCTTACAATGGTAAATGAAAGTTGCATGTACTTTTTGTATTAATAAAAATTTTAGGTATTACAACTTTTCAAACATGAAACTAAAGTATGAATTATAATTATATATTAAATAATAAAATGTTTAATGTTTAACTGATGAAACAAAAAAAGTTCACATCAATCAAAAATAATAAAATAAAGTAGCTCATAACGACAAAATTAAATTTTTATAATAAATAAAATAATTAATTATTTATATTATATATTTAATTGATATAGGTTATATTGAAAAATACTTTTTAATTGATTTTATTTTAATTAAATTTGATAAATGTATAATTATTTTTTATTGTTTATTGTGAATATATAATTCATTGAATACCATAATAAAAGATTTATTAGACGCCATTCAAAAATAAAATATTTAAATTTATAGGATCGATTATTATTATTTTATGGAAATTTATTATATTGTGTTCATAATAATTAAATCGTGTCTATATACATTATCAAATTTTTGTTTGTTTGATGAAAATATTTGATGTTTGATTGTTTGACAAACAAATATGTAATTTCTAGATCGAGTTTGTAGTAGTTTCAATTTTTGTATCATATGACCTTTTCTCTGAAATGAAGTCCAATTTGTACTGAAATTATTGAATTTTTGAAAAAATTAATTAAAATATATGATAGTCAACATTCATTTTAAAATTCATTTATTTTTAATTTAAAAACGCGTCGATTCGATATAAAAATTTGTACAACATTAAAATTATAACCCTTTTGTAACCAAAATCTTTTGGTAAGTTAAATTTATATAGTTGAATTTAAACTGCTTATATCTCAGAAATTCTGCTTTTACAAAAGAAATTATATGAGAGTTTTTAATTAAAATGAGTTACTCCAGCGTTTCCAAAGGACAATGGTTAAATTCCAAAGGACAATGATTATTCTTTTAATATCCCACGTTTTTTTATTGATGGCAAACTATAATGTAATACCAATTGGTATAATTTACAGAATATTTCAGTAAATAATTTGATATTTTCTACAATTCCTGACGTTTGCATCACAATTTTTAAGTTATTGGTCTGGTTTCAAAAGATTTTAATAACCTCGATTTATTAAAATAGACTTTTATAAAACGGCTTATGATGAATTTACAATCAAGGGAATAAGCAATGAGAAAGCCACATGACTTATATAAAATCGATAACTCCACCGATCATACTTTAATACCACCATTCATAAAAGTGTGATTCTCGAATCAACGACATCGGTTTAATGTGAACTCACCATTTAAATGACATATAACGACAGGTATATAATAACTACAAAATCAAACTATAGATAAATTGTCATTTTTTAAATTTTTATCATGCAATTTTTGTATTATTTTTTTATTTTTTTTAATTGTTTGCATAATAATGTTTAATTTTTAATTTAAAACTTGATTGAATTTTTGTTTACATTTGTTACTTTTATTATACATGCGAAAATGTGAAATAAACATGATACTTAAAAAAAATAACAAAAGACAATATGGAAATATAGATGGACAAATTTAGAATAGTACCTGGGCGAACGATTTTCGCTCGTATATTTTTAGAACTAGATGAAAAATGGTTTTCTAGTTATATTTGCAACGATAAATATTAAATGTTTCATTCTATTTGTTATAATCGATCCTCATGTAAAGTGATATTTATCAAAATTGAGCGTTATAGAGCAAAAATTATATATTTGGTTTTTATGACGTCATAAGATTCCAATATTAATTTTATGGATATCTCGGACAAATTTTGACCTATTTGAGTAAACTTTTTTTTGAAACCCACTAGTTTTGGGTCATACTTTTAATTTATTATATTATCAATTCGATTTCTTCAACCCTAATATTGAATTCCATCACCAGGGTCTAACTATCATAAAATTTATTATAGATATGATTATTTTAACCTAAAATTTGAAAACTATGACCCAAATTTATTTGAATTACACTGTTTGCCAAAATTGGACAAAAATTGTGCGATATAGAGCAAAAATTATATATTTGGTTTTTGTGACGTCATAAGGTTACAAAATTAATTTTATCGATATCTCGGCCAAATTTTGACCTATTTGAGTAAACTTTTTTTGAAACCCACTAATTTTTGGTCATACTTTTCAATTATTATATTATCAATTCGATTTCTTCAACCCTTATACGAAATTCTATCACCAGGGTCTAACTATCATAAAATTTATCATAGATATGATTATTTTAACCTAAAATTTGAAAACTATGACCCAAATTTAGTGGAATTACATATTTTGCTTGCCAAAATTGGACAAAACTTGTGAATTATAGAGCAAAAATTATATATTTGGTTTTTGTGACGTCATAAGGTTCCAAAATTAATTTTATCGATATCTCGGCCAAATTTTGACCTATTTGAGTAAACTTTTTTTTGAAACCCACTAATTTTGGGTCATACTTTTCATTTTTTATATTATCAATTCGATTTCTTCAACCCTTATATGAAATTCCATTACCAGGGTCTAACTATCTTAAAATTTATCATAGATATGATTATTTTGACCAAAAATTTGAAAACTATGACCCAAATTTATTTGAATTAAATACTTTGTTTGCCAAAATGGGACAGAAATTGTGCGATATAGAGCAAAAATTATAAATTTGGTTTTTGTGACGTCATAAGGTTACAAAATTAATTTTTTCGATATCTCGGACAAATTTTGACCTATTTGAGTAAACTTTTTTTTGAAAACCACTAATTTTGGGTCATACTTTTCAATTATTATATTATCAATTCATTTTCTTCAACCCTTATACGAAATTCCATCACCAGGGTCTTACTATCATAAAATTTATCATAGATATGATTATTTTAACCTTAAATTTGAAAACTATGGCCCAAATTTAGTGGAATTACATATTTTGTTTGCCAAAATTGGACAAAACTTGTGAATTATAGAGCAAAAATTATATATTTGGTTTTTGTGACGTCATAAGGTTACAAAATTAATTTTTTCGATATCTCGGACAAATTTTGACCTATTTGAGTAAAGTTTTTTTTGAAACCTACTAATTTTGGGTTATACTTTTCAATTATTGTATTATCAATTCGATTTCTTCAACCCTTATACGAAATTCCATCACCAGGGTCTAACTATCATAAAATTTATCATCGATATGATTATTTTAACCTAAAATTTAAAAACTATGGCCCAAATTTAGTGGAATTACATACTTTGTTTGCCAAAATTGGACAAAACTTGTGAATTATAGAGCAAAAATTATATATTTGGTTTTTGTGACGTCATAAGGTTCCAAAATTAATTTTATCGATATCTCGGCCAAATTTTGACCTATTTGAGTAAACTTTTTTTTTGAAACCCACTAATTTTGGGTCATACTTTTCATTTTTTATATTATCAATTCGATTTCTTCAACCCATATATGAAAATCCATGACCAGGGTCTAACTATCATAAAATTTATCATAGATATGATTATTTTAACCTAATATTTGAAAACTATGGCCCAAATTTAGTGCAATTACATACTTTGTTTGCCAAAATTAGACAAAAATTGAGCGTTTTAGTCCTAGCGGCGAATAAACACATAAAAGTAATAACTATACATATTATATTCTTATTACATATTTATACATATTTACCTGTATATATTTATAGACTACATATTTATAGATTACGTAAATTCAGATCCAAACATTATTCTAAGAAAAATAAACAACGAATGTCAACAGTTTGAGGCAGATTCGTTAAAAGTTTCTGGAAAACAGTCACGTAACTGACATGGCATACACCTTATAATTGCATAGGAAACAGTACTTATAAAATAAGTAATACGATATACGGAATAATGAACATAACTATATATTTTTATATCGTTATTATCGTAAAACTCTTGTTTCTAATATATAGAATTTTTTTCGAATAAAAATGAATTTTTATTTTTATTAAGGACGTTCCGATAAAACATCAGTTCTTATAATATTTTAGAAAATTTAAATACTCAGAAGTGTCCCGAAACGTAGAAACAGTTAAAGATTGCATATTTAAAACGTATTTTCTTAATTTGGTCGATTTTGAAGCAAACGTTATATTAAATAACAAAAACAATTTTTTACAATTGGTTTAAAAAAATAAAAATCATTAATTGAAGGTATAACAATATCTAGAAAAAAATAATAATGATAAGTGATCGTTCAATTATTAAAATTAAAAAGGTAAACTACTTTTGATTTTTTTAAATCTTTTTCTCGTAACCTGACAAGTAAAAAATTAACGAATTCGAAAAATGGTGCAACGAAATTACTTCTGTATTTCTGTATTTAAAACAGTAATGGAAGGAGCTCAGTGAATCTCTTCTTTTTTCAATGAGGCTCTCAAAGCACGAACCACCCTTAGTAAAGCCCTAAACTTTGTAAATAATTCTATATGAGAATATGCCCTTAAACAAAATATGCAGAAATAATGAGCTTTTCCATCGTTGAAGCGATTTTTAGAATCAGTTTAGTATTCCCAAAGGATATTAGCTATAAAACAAGAAAAAGTGTGCTTTGGACCACACAACTGAAGTAAAACTTCTTAGGTCGATCTCATATATATGTTTATACTCTCTCTCATTCTATCTCCACTTATATCTCCCCCTCAACTATATATTATATATATATCGCTACTCCCAATTACACTTTTCGTAACTCATTCACCAGCATACTCCCTTAGTCAAGTGTGCTTAAAGCAGTTATACTTCAAAAAAAGGTAATACTTAATTTTGTAATAATTTTTAATGGAAATTTAAGCAAAATCTATTTTTTAAATTTACTTAGGCAGCCTCCTTAAGGTATTCAATGTAGGTATAAGAATGAGCTGTTGTGAACTAATATATTATATTCAAGCAATATAGAATTTTATTGTTCATAGATAAATTACGTAATGCATTACTATAAAATTTTTGTAGTATGTAGTTCATTTTTAAATGTTGATTGAATGATGATATACTTTCAACGAACATAAAAATTATTTTTATTTCTTAAGTTTTTGTGTGGTAAAGTGCTTATATATTATTATTAAACATTTATCTTAAAAATATAAAACTCTGATGTAAAAATCTCCAGTGAACTGTTTGAAACTAAA
The DNA here is from genome assembly GCA_020423425.1 of Chrysopa pallens. NCBI lineage: Eukaryota > Metazoa > Arthropoda > Insecta > Neuroptera > Chrysopidae > Chrysopa > Chrysopa pallens. The sequence continues at coordinate 55,723,899 of CM035594.1, read as the reverse complement.
TTAAATACCTACCTGTTGATATCAGAAGGAAAAATCAAAGATCCTTAAATGTAACTGTACTCTTTTTTGAACCGTAAACCGAAAGATACACATGGGATTATTTGATTAAAAATTACTTTTTACAGCAATTCAAAAGTATTGATATTTCATAAAACATCATTTTCTAAATATTTCAACATCGATACGATTCCGAATCCCTATACATATACGAACGATATAATTCTGATTATATTAAATTCCATTTATTAATGTTTATCGATATATACATTCTCAATGAAATGAAATGTGTGTGCTTACTGCTTAGGAGGTTAATTCTATTAAACATAATTTATGTTATAACGATGTGATGAATTATAATTGAATTTAGGATAGATATTCAACCCTTTAAATTCAAGTTTGTAAGTAAACTATTTCAAAAACTGTTTTTTATTTGCAATGATAGAACAGTTCTTAAAGCAAATCTGTGGAATTTGAGCGTATCAAATGATAGTTCTTCAAAAGGCAAAGGTTTAACCCAAAACTTTCGTTTGACATTTATAATTAACATATTAACATAAAACACCAATATTTAATTCGTTACTATAATGCTCTTTATATAATTTTTTCTTGCTTTTATATATTTTATAATTTAATTTAATTTGTGCCACATCATTTCTCGAAGCCTCCAAAAAAAAAAATAAAAAATGAAAACTAGACCCTTTAGAGAAGGCCCTCTAAGATTATATTCGTGTTTTATGATTTTTTTTGCTACAGATAAGTCCAAAAGCATTGTGACAAACAAATGCTGAATTTTTGCAAAGTACTTTCTTGCGCCACCACCAACATCAGTTATGTAATGGCTTTATATAACGGATTTCCCTGCGCTGCATGAAGCCAACCAAGCTCACAAAACATTTGAGAAAGAGGCTGAACCTATTTATATTACATAGACTTTATACATCACGCTTAATTTTAATCATTTAAAATCATGCTCATATAATATCTTCTATATAACAACACAACAATATTTGATACTTTTAGCTTCTTATTTTGCTCCACTATTAAACAATTATTATATTAATATTTATATGAATTGTTTATTTTATATTTCAGATGTACATCAAGGGTTAATTTACTTACCTACACCTATTCAATGTATGATAAACATTGAAATCTATATATTAATAGGCAAACAAGAATTTAAGATACCTTTTACCGATATTTATCATCAACAGAAAGTTTGATCCATTTCGAAAGGTATAGTGTCAAAGTATCGTAGAACACTAATTACCTGAGTGTCTATTCCCGTTTACTTAGTCGAATATCTAAATCAACTTTCGGCAAAAATCAATATATTTATGTTTTTTATTATAATTTTTGTATTAGTCTACTTAATATTAATTACCAATTAATAAAATTATCCAAGTATTTTCTTATTTAAAAATCAAAAGAAAGCATTAAAAAGCCGTTATTTTGTGAAAAGTTCAAAATTTATTCTTCGCTTTTTTCAAATAGTATATAGAAACTAACTATATTCTATATATTAAAAAAAAAGTATTTAGGTCCTTTTTCTTTTTTTAATTTAATTTTTTTATAATTTAAAAGTGAGCCAATTAAAAACTGTTCCAAAATGGTGCAGAAAATTAAAATAATGTGCAACTAATCAATAATGAAACATGATTTTCAAATTTTAAGTCAAAATTAACAATGAATCTAGTCTTGTTAGATAATTTGGAGTAAATCATAGTATAAAAATAGAGTGAAAATCATATTTAGCAATACAAAACTGAAGGTCTGATGAAGTTTCCCTTTTCCGAACATTTTCTAAAAAATATATATTAATGTACTTTTTGAAGTATATAAAATAATAATATTTTTAGCTTATTAAATAATAATATTTATAACTATAATAATTATTGTTGTTTATTACTTAAAATGTTTAAGAGATGGTCTTATTTCGACCACAGACGATACTTGTCATTATAAATCTACTATTTACAATACACATAATTAATATAGTCTGCATACAAACTGTAATTAATAATCGTCTATTTAACTGATACTAATGTGTGTGACACTACCTGTTAATGAAATTGCATTTACTTGCATATAATCCACAAATGCACGTAAAATAGAACAAATTAGTAGAATTTTCTGCGTAATATTACCGTTAATTAAATGTTTATATAAATTTTTGATTTATATTTACCTTATGAACGATTTAATTCAGTTCTTATTTTTATAATTTATTTCAATTAATTATCATAAGCCGCATTACAAAAAATGAACTAAAAAAATAAAAACCGTGTCTTAGCGTTATCTTACCCTTAACTAAAATATTGATTGGCTGGCGTCGATTGATAAAAGTAATTGGTCACAAGGTTATTATTTATAAAAGTTTTTATTTCATTTTTTTGAAGTCAGTTATTTTTTTAAAAATTATATTGCGGGCCAAATATCGATTTTTATTGATTTGCGCACTCCCACAGCCCCTTAAAATAAACTAGAGAACTCCAGATTAAAAATTGTTTAGATAATGTTAAGAAAATCTAAAATTACGTAAACAGTTCTATTCTTTTCGAACACTGGGCACGTACTTTAAGACGCAAAGCTATAAATTTTGCTGGTTTGATTTTCTTCGATAAAATATTTTTCTATAAATATTTATTACGAATATGAAAATTGCAAGTTATTAAAAACTAAAAATATGAAAGTCTGATGGTATATCACCTCAGGTGTTATGTTACATGAGCTTAAATTTCATAGGTATTTAGTATCCAATGTCAGTTACAATTTGTAGACATAACACTCAGAAGTAACTGTATTTAAAAAAAAAGTTCATGTACTTTTTATTGCGGGCAATCTTATTTTAGTGTTATTTTTAAAATATAATACCTCTCCTATTATTTTTTAATTTCTAAAGTTTTATACATTGACAATTACACGAGAACATTTATACAATTAATGTTACACGATTGTAACAATGACTAGTTAAAAAAGGTTTATTATGTCTCAAAATTTAATTAAACTTATTTTTAATTATAAAACGTACTTATTCTAAATTAAATGTGAGTAAATAAAAGTGAATGGTACTTTTTATTGGGCGAGACATTTTTATATCTTGTAATCTTGCCTTACATTTGTCATTTCACACTCAATGAAATTGTACACATTAAAAAAAAAAAGTAGATTTTCATAAAATAAATCCACATGACTACTTGATATAAATGTTTTATGAATTTTATGTATTGAGATGAACAAATTACGACCAAGATCAGGACTAGGACACTGTTGGTCTTGATATTTCATATTCAGTCTTGGTATTGCTCAATGACATCAAAAAATTATAAATTTGGTTTTCGTGACGTCATAAGGTTCAAAAATTAATTTTTTCGATATCTCGGCCAAATTTTGACCTATTTGAGTAAACTTTTTTTTGAAACCCACTAATTTTGGGTCATACTTTTCATTTTTTATATTATCAATTCGATTTCTTCAATCCTTATATGAAATTCCATTACCAGGGTCTAACTATCTTAAAATTTATCATAGATATGATTATTTTATCCGAAAATTTGAAAACTATGACCCAATTTTATTTGAATTACATACTTTGTTTGCCAAAATTGGACAAAACTTGTGAATTATAGAGCAAAATAATATATTTGGTTTTTGTGACGTCATAAGGTTCCAAAATTAATTTTTTTCGATATCTCGGCCAAATTTTGACCTATTTAAGTAAACTTTTTTTTGAAGCCCACTAATTTTGGGTCATACTTTTCATTTATTATATTATTAATTCGATTTCTTCAACCCTTATATTAAATTCCATCACCAGGGACTAACTATCATAAAATTTATCATAGATATGATTATTTTAACCAAAAATTTGAAAACTATGGCCCAAATTTAGTGGAATTACATACTTTGTTTACCAAAATTGGACAAAAATTGTGCGTTTTATAGCAAAAATTATAAATTTCGGTTTTGTGACGTCATAAGGTTCAAAAATTAATTTTTTCGATATCTCGGACAAATTTTGACCTATTTGAGTAAACTTTTTTTTGAAACCCACTAATTTTGGGTCATACTTTTCATTTTTTATATTATCAATTCGATTTCTTCAACCCTGACATGAAATTCCATGACCAGAGACTAACAATCATCAAATTTATCATAGATATGATTATTTTAACCAAAAATTTGAAAACTATGGCCCAAATTTAGTGGAATTACATACTTTGTTTGCCAAAATTGGACAAAAATTGTGCGTTTTAGAGCAAAAATTATAAATTTGGTTTTCGTGACGTCATAAGTTTCCAAAATTAATTTTTTCGATATCTCGGTCAAATTTTGACCTATTTGAGTAAACTTTTTTTTGAAACCCACTAATTTTGGGTCATACTTTTCATTTATTATATTATCAATTCGATTTCTTCAACCCTTATATGAAATTCCATCACCAGGGACTAACTATCATAAAATTTATCATAGATATGATTATTTTAACCAAAAATTTGAAAACTATGGCCCAAATTTAGTGGAATTACATACTTCGTTTGCCAAAATTGGACAAAAATTGTGCGTTTTAGAGCAAAAATTATAAATTTGGTTTTCGTGACGTCATAAGTTTCCAAAATTAATTTTTTCGATATCTCGCTCAAATTTTGACCTATTTGATGAAACTTTTTTTTGAAACCCACTAATTTTGGGTCATACTTTTCATTTTTTATATTATCAATTCGATTTCTTCAATCCTTATATGAAATTCCATAAACAGGGTCTAACTATCTTAAAATTTATCATAGATATGATTATTTTAACCGAGAATTTGAAAACTATGACCCAATTTTATTTGAATTACATACTTTGTTTGCCAAAATTGGACAAAACTTGTGAATTATAGAGCAAAATAATATATTTGGTTTTTGTGACGTCATAAGGTTCCTTAATTATTTTTTCGATATCTCGGCCAAATTTTGACCTATTTGAGTAAACTTTTTTTTGAAACCCACTAATTTTAGGTCATACTTTTCATTTATTATATTATTAATTCGATTTCTTCAACCCTTATATTAAATTCCATCACCAGGGACTAACTATCATAAAATTTATCATAGATATGATTATTTTAACCAAAAATTTGAAAAATATGGCACAAATTTAGTGGAATTGCATACTTTGTTTGCCAAAATTGGAGAAAAATTGTGCGTTTTAGAGCAAAAATTATAAATTTGGTTTTCGTGACGTCATAAGTTTCAAAAATTAATTTTTTCGATATCTCGGTCAAATTTTGACCTATTTGAGTAAACTTTTTTTTGAATTCCACTAATTTTGGGTCATACTTTTCATTTATTATATTATCAATTCGATTTCTTCAGCCCTTATATGAAATTCCATCACCAAGGACTAACTATCATAAAATGTATCATATTTTTACCAAAAATTTGAAAACTACGGCCCAAATTTAGTGGAATTACATACTTCGTTTGCCAAAATTGGACAAAAATTGTGCGTTTTAGAGCAAAAATTATAAATTTCGTTTTTGTTACGTCATAAGGTTCAAAATGTGTTATACAGATGAGTGTTCTAGGCTATAGTGCGCTTCATAATATTTAATTCTGTAAAAAATGAATAAATTCAAGGTTATGTAAAGTGAAATTTATCAATACAAATAACACTCCTACTAATTAGCAATTAAAATGCATATAACAATTAAAATCTAAATTTCTTGATAAATATAGTTCTTTTAAGAACTGATCATAGTAATAGGTATAAAAAAACACGGTTTGTTTTTTATATTTTTGATGTTTCAATCTACAATTTGTGTTTTATTGACAGATAGCGCAAATTTATTGTTTAAATTAGTCATGCAATGTTTTTATAATTAAAAAAAAAAAATAATATCATATGATAGAATTTATTTTAATCTCTTTTACAAAATTAATGTTTTTTTAATCTCCATCTGTGTGTCTGTATTGGATTACATTGGGATTTTTAAATGTATGATGATTCAATCCATAATGCATATTGTTATCTATTGAAAAATTAAAAACCAATTAAATATTTTTTTTAAATTCGCCACGCAGGTGCTGCCTAAGCTAAGAGATCATTTAAAAACAAAATAAATTTATTGTTTAGACCTTCTGAATATTATTCTTATTAACAATTGCTTATCGTATTTGAAGAATTAATGTTCAAGTATTTGTATATACTCCAACTTTGCCCATTAAGTGCCCGTTATCCGTTTCATTTACTTTAGACAATTTAGTTATCGACCATATCAATTTTAAAGAAGGTCGTTTTTTCTATCTAAATACAATTTCTTTCACATTAGAAGAAATAGTTGGTACAAAACCGAAAGTTTATTTTTCTTGAAGTGGATAATTGCAAAAATAATAACAAAAGTTAATTAAATAACAATAAACAAGACATGGGAGAAGATTTGATAGTTATTACTCCTGACGATGTAATGGGGGAAGAGAATCATAGTAAATTATATCGCTACCTCTGAACGTCATCTATACTTTGTAAAACATTTATTTTTTACTTTTGAACATCGTTTACAAAATATAAAAAATTAAGTCTTATAGGTGATTAGATCACCAAAAATATATTTTGTCCCATCCTGTTCAGCTAAGATTAGCAATTTTTTCTTCACATTTTTATAGGACTACCCATAGTAGTCTCTGAAAAATCACGGACGATCATACATATTTTCTTTATAGAAGTCCAATGACGAAAATAATTAAATGAATATAATCAAATTTGGTGTGAAAATTTAATATTTTCTATTTAAAAAACTATCGTATCAAATCTTTAGTCATTAAACATAATAAGATCACGTAGAAACTATTTTTGATTCCAAAACTATTTAAGAACAGAGGAAAATACAATTTGATTGATATTTCCAATGATATGTACCACATTTTTTAATCAAACTCTCAAGTAATCAATTCATTTCAAATACTTTTTACATTTCTGTAATATATATCAAAACTTGATAGAATATTTAGAATACTCATCAAAATAAGGTGACAATTTTAATTTAAAAAATATCCAGCAAAATAAATAGTTGCACGTAAACTTGCACGTATTAAAATGATGTTCTTATTTTTGGTATAAAATTTAATTTGTTTTGCCTAAACTGCATTTTTTAGACTGCCTTTATCTACTTTTGTGATATTTCGATTGTGGAATTTTGATTTTGTTTTAATTTCTTTTATCTCTTTGGCATAGAGTTTTGGATCATTTTCTTTAGCTTCAATTACCGTTTTTGCTATTTCTTATTTGAAGGCAGCTGTATCTGGTATCTGGTTTAGGATGTTAAGAGATGTATCAGTCAACTACCCTATTATAAATGACTTGTTCTATAAAATAAAGACGTGGAAAAATAGACGGAGTAATTCATTCTTTGGACCACTTTAACAACATTTTCGTTCTTGGTTTTCAGAACTTCGAACAAAAAAATTGATTAAATAATAAGTTACATTTTAAGATCAACAGTCTTCCTCCAAACCTGTCTAATAATGACATTATTAAATTGTTGATTGTAATAAATGAGTAGCCAGTCAATGTTGTTTCAAAATTCATTCTCATTTAAAATATCCATTATATCATATACATAACAAATGATATTATTATTAATGATTATCATAATTTTTAATAATTGATTATATTAATTTAAAATGGAGGATAGTGTTATAAATAAATTAATAGAACATTTGAATTTTAAACAATGGTTTATTTATTATAACTTGTCATAAATAAATATTCTAATTTTCAAATAATGCCATATTGGCATGATTGATATATTTATTATCTTATTTAAATAAACATAGAAATGTATATTTAATAATGAATATTATTAATTACAGTATTATATTTAAATCAAATATCAATTCATAGAAACAGTCGTATAGTTAAGCCCTGTTTACATCAAATAATTTAGTCAAGCAGCAAGTAGTTTAGTTACTTAACCTGTGCAAAACCAACGTTTTAGTCAAGTAAAACAGGAGTTTGGCTTTCTAGGACGCAGCACGGACAAGATATAAGTAATACTAACGCGGTTCCTATCCGATCTTCCTCGCACTTCTGTGCAGAGAAAAACAAGATGAGGTTTTTTAGTGAATAGAAATCCCACACTTTCTTTGAAAGATTTTAACTTCACATCTCTACTATACGAGCAGTAAAAGCAAGTAAAAATTGCATATGCAACGGGTTTTATATTATTTTTATTATAATAATTCATACAGTTTTAATGTTGTTATAACATAAATAAAAGAACAGTTCAATTATAAATAACGATAATACAAAATAAATAAAATATTATACATACGGGCATTGAATTGGACATAATAACAATAATAATACTGATAAAATAATAATAATAACAAATAATAAAATGGCCATATTATTATTTGAATTGTACAGTTATTGCATGAGAGAAACCAACTGATTTTGTTATTGTTTCAAATATATAATGTTAAATAAACCGAAATCAATATAATATACTTTTTCGAATAAAATATTAATCTATATCTATATTCTATAGTAATAATTCTATAAAATGGAAATTTTTTCCAAGTAATACGAAATTTGGATAAATTATATGGGATGTAAAAAATATAATTAGAAGATTGTTGTTGTGTATCTTAAAAAATTTCGGCAACTAATTTTAAAAAAAATTGACAGTTAAACATTCCATGGTTTGCAAAATTTGAATCATACTAATCAATATTATACCATAAAAAAATTAAATTAAATTATTCTCCAAATTCTATTAACTGTGAATTTTTGAAATAAAACAGAAATAAAGCCGCATTCAATTGAAGACAAATCTATGTTAGAAAAACCAAATGCTACATTTGAATGGTTTTTGAATGAATTTGTAATTTAATTTAAGATTTTCGATAAGGTTATATAAACGCAAACGAAGTAAATGACAAATCAAATCAGTATTCAATTACTTTAAATATACATTTTCTAAATCGAAACTGAAAGATATTGAAACGAAACACTTTTTTTTTTTATTAACTGATATTTGATTTTCACGTAGTGAAAATCAATTTTCACGCATGTATAGAGATGAAAATTATTTGATAAAAAAATAGTTTCATTTTTTCTAACCGATTTCAAAAAAGAATATAGTACGAATTTATATCACAGCACACTCATCCATATAGCGTTAATCATTCATTTAAAAAAATGTTCATCTTAAGGTATACGCGTACAACATTCACGAGTAACGTAACACCGTAACGCAACTTTGATGCATAACAGCAACGTTTGTGTGGACGTGAACGCGTAACACCGCGTGTTACAAAAATTGATACGTGACGATGTTACATCGTGTCGAAGAAGATATTTTTTTAATAATATGCTGTCTTCAGCTAGAACAAAAATATATTTTGTCAACAAACGATAGTTGTCCGAATATCTTGGTATTCATGAATAAATGTATATATCTTGAAAATATGGCTATGAATATAGTTGTATTCCACACGAACGAAGTCACGGGCAACATCTAGTCTTTAGTTTTACTAATATAAAAAAAATAAAAAATAAATAAATATCACTATGTTAACAATATCATTTAATATAAATATTAAGAGAAATAAGTTTTTAATTTTGTCTTTTTTGGAGTACTTAAAAAGTTTTATGATATAAAAAAAATCTTCGATAAGTTAATGTGTACTATATCGTAACAATTTATATAACTTTTCGAATTCAAACTTTTCTGTTAACATTGATCGATACTTTGATACAATATAATTTTATCAGGTTTATTGGAAAACAACATCTTGAGAAGTCGTAGTGTTTTAGCAAGAGAAACTTTTGTTAATAATCAGTTTATAAATTACGATTTGATTATCTGATTTATCGATATAATCAAAAGAATAGGCATATTTAACTGGGAACAGGATAAAGATTCATTTTTACAAAAACCTACCTTTTAATAACATAAAAGCCCTCCCCCCATCGACAAGTGTTCCACTAAAAATGTTATTCGTGATCAAAAGTAAATATTAATTATGACTTAGAAAATAGGGTTCGAATGATCTTAAAACACAATGATATTACATAAGTCCGGATTTACAATATCGACCCCAATACAAGAACTTTCCAATGAAAACTTAAATCTTAAAGAAGATCCAGGCGTCTCATTTTTTTCTATTTTTACTTGTAGTCAAGTATAACATAAAGTTTTTTAGTACCAAAGCTACAATTGGATAATTAATAACGATATTTGAGAGAATAACCGTTTATTATAACTTTAAAATGTACGTTTTTTTAACCACATAAAGATCTAGTGGAATGAATCATTGCAGCCCTTACATGAAAAATTAAAAATATTTATGATTCTTTTCAACAAATATACCCCGATATTACTTGCTGGAAAATAGATTATTTGTTCATCAACATATAACTTAGACAAGAAATGCATGAACTTGATTAACAAAAATTAAAATATTTATATTTTCTATTGAATTTACTAACAGAAATGTTTATAACTAGTTATAACAAAATTTAACATTCACATTTCATAACTTTGATATTATTTGATCAAACAAGCAAATAAAATTTTAAATGAGTTTACAAACTTTTGCATAAGAATATTGTCGATTATAAAATAAAATTATTATTTATATAAATACGGTTCAACAAACAAAATTATTTGTCTCTATATGTATAAAACAAAGTCCTTCGGCGCGCCTGTCTATATGTTCACGATAAACACAAAAATTACTTAACCGATTTTCCAAGAGACAAAGTGTTTCATAAGTAGCTTTAGTTACAAATTTGTCAAGGTTTTGTGTAAATTGATTGAAATGTAACGGTAAAGAATTTAGAGGATCAAAGCAGAAAAGAAACACTACGGGTTAATCTTATTTACTTTCCTTGCGAACAAAGTTACCACTCAAGCCGTAAGACCCAAACATTTTTTCTAAAGGCCAAAGATTCCTTCTCCGCTACTCTCCGGATACTGTATAGCGTTCAAAAAAAAAAAAAGTATATGTGTTTAGCTCTCGTATAAGCCGAGCGAAACAGGAAACAATATATGATATTCTTCGAATGTTATACTTATCATCGAATTAACCCCACCCTCCAATTCATACAAAATTTTAGCTTGATAAACTCAATAGAAATTAAATCAAAATAAAAACCCTAATTTGAGATTGATATTAATACATTCAGTCATATAGACCGCATTCTCAGACATTTGTCACCCACGCACTTAACCTATACAAAGAAGGCATTAGATTCAGATATTTGATGCCAAAATTAACTTTAACTCTGTCTTTAATCTTACCCAAATTTTAACTAGCTCGACGTTTACCTATTGTCTTTAGAATCTTACCAAAATTTAAGTTTGATATCTTTGCCTTCGATACTGTCTCTAGTTTCAAACATTCATCTTTCTTTGTTTTGATATTCCACAGATACAGAGTGTTTGCAAATTTTGAGTTTCTAAGTATACGCGTTTCGGAGACGTGATCAATCAACCAATCTGATTTCTCATTATATAAGTTACACATTGACTTTTATACAACATTCTACACGTAAGCTGTACATAAAACGGATGTGGGTAGTCAATTAAATGTTTTCTCTAGAGAACCCAATGATTATAAAAATAATAGAATAAACCAGAATTAACGATGAAGAATATAAAATGTTTCATTTAGAAAAATTACTTTGAAAATTATTCCCAGAAGTATGGCGAATTCATTTGGTCTTTTTTTTATTAATATAAAGTAATTGTAAGAACTTTATTACTTAAATATTGTGGTCAAAGAACTTAATAAGAGAATGAATATAAAAAATGAATTCATAAGTAAAATTTTAGTACATGACTTTAAATAAATTAGTATACTTTTTTGGGAATTTGAACAGTAAAAATAATCAAATGTAGATTTTTCTTATTTTGCGACGTTTTGCTGATTTATTTTTAGCTTTTTCAGGCAATCTATAAAGTTTTGATATTAAAAAAAAAAGAAGCGCTTTCAAAAAATGAATCCGATTATTCGTGTAGGGAATCGACTACCTTTCATAATAGTGATAGATGATCTAGAAAATACCACTAAAAACGGAAATTAACATATTTATTAAATAACTAAATTTTGAACAACTTTATAAACTTTTTAGAGAAACCCTGGAGGTGCAAGGTAGTTGATGATCGCAGGCACCGCTACTTTAGCATCAGGAATCTAAGGGATGATAATGATAGTCACAAGCCGCCTCCCTTCCAAAACAAAATTGACATTTTTTTGATTACTCTAAAAAAAAAAAAAATTTCGACCACAATCTCACATTGCAAGAGTGAAATCCAGAGATCGTCCAATTAATTTTTTATATTATTTTTTAAGTATCATAAGAGACTATATATTGATGTAATTATTGTGTGAATTTCCGAGATACTTACTCCACCCCCCACAATTTAACTCAAGCTCTCAGGCAAAACCGGTTTATTATTTATATCATAGTCTATAATTACCTACAAATATAATATATGATACAATAATTTTATGTGTAAAGTTTAATTTGCACAATATTCATTAGCTAACTTTTAATTAGCTAACATTTCATTATCCTTCCTTTGTAGGAATTTATTACGAAAACCAAGTTACTATTAAATTTATTAACATATGTATAGAGTATTTCTATTTTTTAAATTTTTATCTATATTCATTTTAAGTTTTATTTTTCACTCCGCAACAAACACAAACTATAATTATCATTTAGTAGAATAATTAATTTTAAAATTACTTCATTTAATAGATTAAATAAGTTTAATAACTGTAAAATTGTATGCGGTTTTTATTGTATATATAACAAATTTAGACTAATGGAAAATCTGTTTAATTAAGTAAAACTTGCATCAAATAAATAATATTATATACATGTGTATTATCATTATCAAAAATACATCTACAGAGAGATTTTATAAACAATGAAACCATTATACAGTAAAGCTTTCAATATTTAACTAAAAGCCATTTTAAACGTCACAAACCAATCCCAGAAACATAACTTACACTGTTTAGAGCAAAAACAAGCTTCATTACGCAAATAGTCCTCTGTAAGCTAAGATTATAATATTAGTATCGATTACTAGATCTTTGTAATGATTTAATCTGAATGAACTAGATCAATTGCCAAGGAATAAAGGTTTCGATGAAACTAAGTATGACTAAGCTTGTTTACTTATATAAAATTGCACGAAGTTTGTACGAAATGTTTTCATATTTTAAAGAATATCTGTTAAAATCAGTAAAAACTGGTGCTAGGAGGATTTTAATGGCGTGTCGGATAGTCGTAAGAAAGCGCAATGCAAGTATTTTTAACATTATGCAAATATATATTAAAAATAATTGCAATGCGATTAATTACGGTCAACCGACAACTGACAATCTAAAATGACTCTAAGTTAGAATCTCTATAAGATGATAGACCTTTGCGGTCTACGGTAATCTTTCTCCATTGCCCTCAATCAATCCGATCAAATTGCGCTTCAGAAAATTTTCATACTATCCTGAAACGAATAGCAAAAATTGGTTTATAACCTTGATCTGCTTGTAGAGGTTAATTTTTGAAAAAAAAATTGCCTTAAAAATTTAAATGTTGTACTAGGTATGTGTAGATTTAAGATTGAAGACAGACTGTATGTTTAATTTGTATATTAGAATTTCAGATTATAATATGTCCCGAAAGTGTGAATAAAACATAGCTTTTAATAGAAATAATTACACACACACACACACACATATATATATATATATATATATATATATATATATATATATATATATATATATATATATATATATATATATATATATATATATATATATATATATATATATATATATATATATATATATATATATATATATATATATATATATATATATATATATATATATATATATATATATATATAAAGCATGAGATGTGCTCATTACATGTTTTAATCAAAGTTTACACAATTTTATGTTTATATGTAGGTATACTCTGTCTCTATGCATAATGTATTTGCAGTAAGTGTTATGAAAACTTTTGAAATCAACCTTTTGACTGTTTTAGTTTAAACTATGAATGTAAAACTAGACTAGTTTGTTATATATAATCAAACTGTCATGAGAGACATAATGCATATGCATTAAATTTCTAATATAATATCAAGAAAATTTATTATTTTACAAGATATTTTATTTATTATGTTGTAATATCATAAATAAGAAAGTTTGAATGCATGAAAGAAGTATCTAATTTTGTACCTACCATTTTTAAATATACAATATAATTCAATTGAGTCTAAAATTTGATCAATTTTTAATTATTCACGAATACAGACGCCCGCATAGAAAGCTCATAAATTGAATTTTTGTGGATTCAAATAAATTAATTACTTACACTTATGGTAGCCGATCAGAATGTTAAACTGAAAAAATCGATAGTTGGATTAAATGGAGCGCGTCAGATAAGGATATGGTGGGTTGTTTACGTTCAGAAAAGTGTGCATTTAACCAATCTGACGATTTGTGCGATTTTTTTGTTTTAATATTCTGATCGCCTACCCTATACACGCAGCACCATGTAGAGAGCTAAGATTTGATGGAGCTACTCACCAGGGGGTAAAGTATCTCTCATATTTTAGTCTGAAGCGCTCGAATAAATCCAAAAATCGCAAACGAAGTTGCGCAATAAGCTTACCAACCAATGGTCCCGAGCTCAATTTTGCTAGTGCGTCAAACTATTCGATCTCTGAATGAATCCAGCTTAAAAATTGGGTACACGATTAGGGACGGAAACTTTTCAAATTTGAAACCCAAATGAAGTAAAACGTATTTACCTTTTAGGCGGCTTCTAGGAGTCTCATGAATGAGAATGTGATGTTATTTATAATGTATAGTTTTTAATACTTCAGAATTGATTTTAACATTTATCGATATTTTATACCGTATTTTAGCAAACATATGATTTTTGAATTAATAAATCGTAGGCAGTACTTTCGTCTGTTAACTGAACCTGTACGTTCTATTTTGTAAGCAGTTTAATACACATGTTAATATTTTGATTCCTTGAATGTTAAAATAACAGATTCACAAAATACGTGAAATAAGTGAGTACAATCTTCAAACCCAATAATTCTATAAATAAAGATAGAAAAACTCAATGAACTGTAAAAACACATGAAATAAAAATAAATTTATCAATACCCAAAAAAAAAAAAAAATTGATAGACGTATATATATATATAGCTAATATATTCAATATACTTTTTCCCACATTTTCAATCAATAGAAGAAATTTGATGTAACCTCTATACACTCGTAACATTTATACGCTGTTACTAAAGAAAATATATTCTTTGCAAAAATATATTTTATTTTATTTTCTTATTTTCATATGTAGTGAGGTGTAAAACAATTACGTAATGATGAAATACACCGAAAAAAATTTTAAATTTTAAAATACCATTTGTAATAAAAATGGCATCTGTTATTACATGAGCAGAAAATTTATCATGAAAATTTGCTGTGACAATTTTTACAGAAAAAAGTTTGTAAAGCCAATTGCTTCGTTTTTCAGTCACTTTATTTGATGAAGGCCACCCGCTATTTGGTGTGGACTACGCACTATTTAGTTAGTACCTGGTACCTCGTCCTCTTGACTCAAAATCTATTTCAGGTTGATAAAGTTTCATTGTCGAGGAGTTAATTTGTTCATATATAGAGTACATATTAAGAGTACATATTACATATATGTATAAAATATAACTGGCGTCTTATTGCAGTTGAAACACTGTGTTTATTTACTTTAACTAAGTTTGACTTATTGTTGTTTCAACAGTATATAACACTTGCTTTGTAAAATATGAAAAGTAAATTGAATTACTAATACAAATTCTTTACACGAACATAATTCTTACGTACATGAACTCATTCAACAATGAATCAAGTTTAAATTATTGCTGTCTGGAATAGACGTTTGCTTATAGAGGTATGGATAAGCAAATCGTGTAAAATATGGCAAAAATGGACTCATGATTGCTTGATAAATTTAATTACCGTTTATATTTTTCTTTACATCAAAGAAAAATTTCAGAAAATATTAAAAACGATGATATTTTTTTAGTTTTGTTTTTGAATTATTTCGAGTTTTAAAAATGGTAAAATAGAATTTTAATTTGCATTCCTATGAAAATTTTACAAAATATATTCTACAAAAGTAGAGAATAGAATTTTTACCTTATACAGAGTATTGAGATGTTCATTTGATGCTTACCTAAAACAAAAGATATTAGTTAGTACGGAACAATTGCCAGGCACAAATTTATTAATTAAAAAATTTCTTCGATTATATCGAAAACGCTCATTCAGCTTAAACATCCACATCCACGAAATTGTGTTATACGACCAAATAAATTCAAATTTTACACTTAACATATTTGTTCGAGTGATATTAAAATATAATATGGTGCATGTAATAACTTATTATACATACATAAATGCCTTAGGTTGTTATACTTTCAAATTAATATTCATTTACATATATTTATGGTTAATTAGATTTTATAGGAATTTAATCAGATAATCGTAGTATTGCAGTAGAGTATATAATTACTATAGCTACTAATGAACATATATGCTTGATATTTGGGGTTTTATTAGTTTGAGCTTTAAGAGTTTTGACTATATATTTACTAAGAACACATAAGTACTTTCTATGAATATGTATGCTTTTTTTTAAACTGATTACCTCACAATTGTGTTTTTATTAAAGCTTTTATCCAATTTCATTTGTCTACCAATTTTTTATCAAATCGGAAGTTATATTTAATCCATTACTCGATCGAAATCTAAAGTTTATAACGTAACTACCTAGTATTGACGACACAAACAAAATTTTGGTAAATGGTAAAATTGTTAGAAACACCTAATTAATTCATTCAGTTTTCCACATTTTCAGCTCTAATTTGGCTAATAAACACATATAACTAATAATAATACACATTATTATTATACATGTAAACATATATAACTGTATAGACAGGATATATATAGTATTTTATAAATGCGAATTAAAAATAGTCCAAACAATGATATCCAATCAAATGTCGAGTATCTAAAAAATTAACTCTGTTAATTACTTCTTCTTAGTCTTCATTCTTTAGTTTTAACTTCCAAAAATAGGCGGTTATATATGGTCAGCGAAAAATTCGCGTTAATTTCGAAAGGTAAAAGGCAACATGGAAATTATTTATAGTCTTTAATTAAAAATTAATTTTTACATTTACTTCTTTTCTTAATCAAAGCTTAATGTTCTTTGTCCTGATTAAAGCTTGAAAAAAGAAAAATATATTTGTGATACATGTTTAGGTATTATATTTTTTCTAATGGCATAGATTATTATTAATCTTTTATTATGTATAATCCATAATGTAGATGGTACATATATACATCTTAAGAGATATGTACGCGAAGATTAATAGAATTATTAATAGGAAATCTCTAGTTCACTAGAGCAAGGTAAACTCCAACAGTGAGTATATATGCTCCTTTCTACATATAAACCGTATCTTGTAATATATACCTATATTTACAGGATTATTACAAACGATTGACTACATTAAGAACGCTTTATGTTGCTAAATATAAAACATTACACATTAAAAAAATTTGGGTATTTCCATCAAAAACGGCCAGTGTTAAAAATGTCTGTGCAGATTTGTGTGTGTGTGTAGGAACACACAAGAATGAAGTGATAATTGAATATATTTTAAAAAATTTATGTTGTTTAAAATATGCGATTAGCTAGACCTCTATTGATCAGAATACGTAGTCGGGCGTACATGTCAATGATGGAATAAGAAGTCGCCATGTTGTAATGTAACATGTTTATGTAGCGTTCAATAAATAAATTAAAAATTATTATTTCGAATGAATAATTATTTAAACAGAACCTGCAATGATTTTTATTAAAATGTGCTCTTTGTGTACCTACCTATATGTGAGATATTAATAATTGTAAATAAATTTTCTATATAAATAAACTTTTTTCCGAGTTTTATTTCGTATCCATAGCAAAGTAAGAAACAATTTTAAGTATAATGCGAATAGCTGATAAATAATGAGAAAAAAATGGTGAAAACTTGATGATGTTCAACTACGAAGCCATTCATTTCTAATAGCCCCGTATAGTGTTCAAAAGTCCAAGCTTGTAATATTTGTACAAAATTAATTGCTTTAAAAGCACATTAGTATTAGAAAAGTGCTTTTCTAATAGCATTTTACCAATCGATAAATTTCATTTTTGTCATAGGAAAAAAAAAATTAAATTTATATATTCTCGTTAAATAGGTTATATTGTTTCGTGTTAAATTACCCAGAAAATTAAATTTATTAACAAGTGGTACGTACAATACTAGATATGAACTTTAGTGTACTGATCGATATCATTTTTTTAAATAAGTTTCAATTGATTTAACTGATAAAATAATTCCAAAACATTTCATGCAATGAGACCTCTATATTAAAACACTTTTTTCGCGTACAAATACCTCAAAAATACTTATCCAAATGAACTTAAATTAAGTATGCACAATTTTAATATGAAAACGGAAAACATGCTGTGAGTTTTCTTCGAAAAAAATTTTTATTTTACTTTAATTTTATATTTAGAAATGTTTTTTCGGGAAAAAAAAGGTTCAGCTTGCCGTGGGTATTCCTGTGAAGATTCTGTATCAAATTTTATTCCATTTGGTATTCAGTATTTTTTTTTTTTTTTTATTTAATCGCAAAATTTTGGAAAATATTTAAGAATTATCCATAAAAAAATACATTAATAAATAAATAGAAAAAAACATCACACACACTATGAGACACACATATATAAGAGGTGTGGTTTATATTACGCACGCTACCATACACACGCATATTTACTATTTTGTTCAATATACTGTGTTGTTTAAAGGCTTACTTATGAGTAATTATGAATAAATTTCGATTGTAACGATTGAATTTACAATCATATCTTTATGGTAGTAATTATATATATATATATATATATATATATATATATATATATATATATATATATATATATATATATATATATATATATATATATATATATATATATATATATATATATATATATAATTACTACCATAAAGATATGTAGGAATTGCATTCACCTATATTGTAATCGAAAGCTAACTTGATTAGAGCGATACCCAGAGATATCGGAAGTTGTATGACCCAGTCAGAAGAAAATGAAGTAATTTCTATATAGCGAGAGAAAATTTTTCAACATCAATAATTTAAAAAGATAACTATTTCTCAGTTATATATCCCAGATGAATTTTCCTATTTGTTTTTTTTTTTACTCATAATAAAAATAAATGATCTGTATATGTTATATCGATTGAACATTAGGAATGGAATAAATGACGTTTTACTTCGTTACCACTATCCACTCCACTTTATGTGAATGAAGAAAAGAATAGTCAGTGTTAAAGTATTTATATCAAACCATTAGTGATGATTTTGAAAAAAAAAAACGTAATATGTACATAAAATAATTCAACAAATAAAAGAATAAGCTGAGGTGTATAAAAGTGTTAGCGACTAATCACATTAATTTCCGATTCAATTTTATATTAGACACGTTCCCCAGGGTGATCAACTCATTGACATATTATCCCAATATAAATTAGGATTGCTAAAATTGAAAGAGGTTGAGATTCACTGAGCTCCTTCCAGAAATACAAAAGAAATTTCCTTATGTCATTTTTCGGATTTGTTATCTTTTACTTGTAATGCTCACGAGAAAAATTTGAAAACAATCAAGCTAAATTTTTACGAATGCAGAGAGTTATAATTTTTTTCATAAATACTTAAGTAAATCGTAAGAAAATTGCTTTTGTAATCTAAAAAAAGGATCGTTTCTAAATCAACATGTGTATTTAAATTTTCTTGGGAATGTCCTTAAATTCAGTTTAAACAATTTTGATTATCTCATAAAAATTTAAATTGATCGAAAATGCATTCGAGAATTGAAGCGCAACAAGTACATTGTGATACCACAAACATAATTTTTATATAAATTTTATGTTCACAATACGTGGACACCTCAAAACCTTAAATTATTTTCAATTTTTTTGAGTTAAATAAATAGAACTTTCTATCAGAGTGGTAATAAACCCAGAGAAAAAAGAAAATAATAATAATAAAGTTGATCTTTATTCTCTGACATGAAAGCATGAAACTAGTTACTCCAAATTAAAAATTTTATTTACTTTTGTACATTCTTTTGTGCGTGTACAAATAATATGACGTGTTTATACTTTCGTTATAAGTTTGTATAAAAATAAAAAACATCATTTTTTTTTATTTGTTTGTACTTCCGAAATTCAAACAAACAAAAAATGTGTCTTTCAACAAAACAATAAAAAAAAAAGTTTCACAGAAAAACAGAAAAATAACAATGAGCCTATTTTTCCACAGTAGAAGTCAAATTTTTCTATTCTTATAGACAAGAATGGGTAAAACAATGTTAAAATACACCAATATGGAATATAACAGTTACAACATAGACACAAAAATTTTTACATTGATAATCAATACTATAATAATTCATTATTATTTTTAAAAAATAATGGAGATCCCATACTAATGTAATCACACTTTGTGTTCAGTGAATTATTATAGTATTGTTGACCAATGGAAATTTTTGTATGTATGCATGTGTTATATTCTATATAGGTTTATTTTAATATAATTTTCTCCTATATTCCGTATAAGGAAATAGTATAGTTCGTTTTTTAGTTATCTTTATGACGAGCGGACAAACGGAAATTAGGTGATTCTATGAATACTTAAACAAGATTTTCCCTTTTCGATCAATATTTGCTAGCGTTACAATCTGTAGGCTAAAACTAATATACTCTTAACATATACTATATGTCGAGTTTAGAAAACGCAAAATACAGTAAATTTGGAGTAATAATTTTTCTCATAAAATTTTTACTCTTGCCATTAAAATATATATTTTCTTTGACAGACTTAAATCTTGTTATTATTTTTTTTTTCAATTTTTATTTTGAAATGAAAATGACAAAGTTATCAACAACCATCGTACTTTTTATTATAATGACTGTCGGTCAAACATTTCAAATATTTTTTCTCATATGTTATGACAAATTTTACAAAGTTATTTTTTTTTTTTCCAACATATAATAACATAATCTCCTTCCACAATAAAAATCACCTTATTATTGATACTTCCAAATCATGACAAGGAAAAAAATAATGATTATTAAGGCCGTGTACACACGTGCAACATTCGTGTGTAACGTAACACCGTTACGAAACTTTGACGGGTAATAGCAACCTTTGTGTTGCCGTGCACGCGAAACACCGTCGTGTAACAAAAGTTGATACGCGATGCGTGTCGGTAAACTGGCACATTTGAATCGTATCAAAAGAAGTTGGGGTTACTAGGTGGGGTCATGAATAGTGTGGACTCAATAACGCAACATTTACCAATCCAAGACGTAAACATTCATTTTTATTTTTATTCTTTTTAAATATTTTCATATGAACTGGAACGAACTAGATACAATACAATGTATTGAAATTTATCAACATAAACAAATACTTATAATGAAAGTACTCTGCTTGGTAAACAGAAGGTAAACGCTTTGCAACACTTACAAACCATTTGTCTCATAACACTGAACATGTAACAGTACACATTTACGATAAGGTGTTACGTTACGAACGGATGTTGCACGTGTGTACGTTGCTTTAGATAGAAGGTAATTTATTTTAACAAGTTTTTATTATATCGACCTTTGATACAAATTATGTAAGTGATTTAGAATTTCCCTATGACTATAGATTTGAAATTTTAAACATAGGTCAACACTTAAATATGCCATTTAAAACTTCAACTTTTTAACAGTAATATCGAGGCTACTTCCATTCTTTATTTCACAAATATTACATAAAATGTACGTAAAAATAATGTTTGGTGAATTTTCAATTATAATCAAAATCCAATAACGTTTTGAAGTGTATTTATTAAAAACTCATTATTAATGCCTAAGAATATATATTTATTTGCATGATATTAAATTGAAGAAACGAAATTATGTAATAAATTTCATCATGGTCGCATATTATGTGAAAAAATTGATATATTATAATCTAATTCGTGGGCCAATTACGAATGCGAATTTCGATACAACTAGGTGTAGTAAAAAATAAACTTCAATCTGCGAGCTGGAATTTTTCGATCATAGATACTGATACTGATATTCCTGTTTTACACATAGAAATATCTGAATACCATAACAAAATTCGAAAATAAAATTGAAGTTAGAAAAAAATTGTTTGAAAAAAACGTTTGCAAAATAAAAAATTTTATCACAAATTGTTTTTGCCCCTTCTCTTCTCTTAGGGTCATCAGATCTGAACTAAATTGAAATGGAAACAGGCGGGAAGCATCTGCTTCCAAATAATAAAAATATCAAAATAAGTTCATCCAGTCGAAAGTTCTGAGATAATAAACAAACAAAAAATACAATCGAATTCAGATCTTCTCCCATTTTTTTGAAGTCGTTTAGAAATAATTCAAGATCAAAAAAATATAAAATTTCAGATTTGCATATTAATGGAAAAAGAATAGTGCTTCGACACCGTGAAAAAGCTGCTAGAAAATTCAATACTATCTGATAAATTTTGTTTAGTTTCTATAAGAATTACTTGGAAATTGATACGAGGAACCGTAATACAAAACCTGCGAATTAATTAATCAAAAGTAATTAAGTCTCCTGAAATTCCTAATCGGTATTACTTTCAATCAATTGTATACGAAAAGATAATGTATTTCCTTCGCTGATTTGAAGAATCAAAATTACACACTTTTCAAACCCTCCTCTGTTTTCGCCGGTCATGATTTTTACTACATATTTCAAGTGTATATTTATAAGAATTTATTTTTAGAATATTTATTGAACCTTCACAACAAAAACATGTTTATTTTCTTATAAAATTTTACATAAATTGCTTTCGACTTGGTGTTACAATATAATTATAAAGTAAAAACATTGTGATTGATTTCAAATTATATTCGTTTGTAAATGGTAATTAACAACCATGGCTAGTCAGGCGGTAGCGTGATAACAAAATTGTATACTATTATAAGGTCATCAAGCGGTACTTGAATCTCAAGCTAGCAGCTCCAATCTTTACTTACTCAGTGCATCACTTTTTTTCGAAGAATGAATCTTGACCCCTCAATAGTGGCAGAAAATATTGAACCTGGTGGGATGATGGATAAATAGTAATATTATAACTACTCTTTGTTTTATCATTATATTAAATAAAAAAGAAGTGAATATAACAACTAACAGATTTAATTGTTTAAATACTTGGCATACACTCGAATCGCATTTTACACTACACCACTTTTGATTATGTCAAACGTTTTTTACTTTATGTAAAACATTAAATATTATTATTATTACGCTATCGTTAGAGTGAAATAACGTATAATTAAAATTGTCTTTATATAGAATTTGATTTTATCTCTTTTGTTTTACATTTCACCACCTTATTATGTAATCAAATTTATGTAGATAAACATGATTCATCGAATATTCAGAGATAAGTGTGATCGATTTGGTTTATAAATATTTTTAAAAGGAAATCCTTTCTTGTACATGTCGTGTACAGCTAATATTAACAAAATATGTTTACGTCAACTTCATTTCTTTATTTCTCATATACATATGAGAAACCGTTACTCATCCGTTAGGCCGAACTGGGGTAAAGCTACCCTGCGAAATTTAGGGCATACAGTTTTTTCCTATAATTGTCTTACTAATTAACATTCTTTTGTGCCACTTTTTTGTCTCTGATTTTATTTCTTTTTTCGGTAATTTTTTTAAATTAATATGAATCTGTGAACGAGGTTTGCCAATAGAAATATCATAAGCTACAAAGCGGGCAAGCTACGAAATGGCACAAAGATATCGGATACATAATATAAAAATGCTGCACATACCATTTGTAAATTAATTCAGAACCGCACTAAAATATTCTAAAAAAGAAAGTTACATTTTGAAAAATCACAAATGCTCTAGATGCCAAATTTATAATCAATACATATAATAACACATTCTTATTTTTCATAAAATGTTAATTATAAGATTTTCACCAAATGAAAGTTGCCGATACTATAAATATTTATATCGAATTCATTAATTTATTAAACATTTCACTATTTCGTTAAAATGTTATAGCAATATTTCGAAGACCCATAAACTGCCATAAACTTTCAAATTATTAAGTAAACATATTTCTGAATTTTATCAAGGTTTGTATCAGAAAACAGATTTAGAGTAATAAAATACATACCTGCAGTTTTAACCATTCGTTACCGAACAAATAAACTGACCGAAAAGAGTTATCTAGGAAAACAACTCTATTTAAAATAATTTTTCATTTAAGGTTGAATAAATTTTATTTTCTGTTAATTAACATATTTTTAAACAAAAAAAGGTATTCAAAAAATATATCTATATCTTCCGTTGTTAACCCTTAAAACTTTTTTCTCTATTGTACAAATTCATTAAGATAAAATCTCTCAAATATTATTATATTAAATGAACATTTTTTTTTCATGATAATTTTTTTTTTTTGATTTATTATTTTATGAAAAAAATAATAAATCAAAATAATAAACTTTTGTAATTGATTTTTTTCTTGTTTTTGAAGTAGCTATACAAAAGACTCTTTTGAGTTCCTTTTTTTCTCACAAATGCATGTGTAGAATTGAATAGAGCCATAAGATTCTAATATAGATTCCATATATTAATTTTTTCATGTTTTATAAGGCTTATCAGGGCCACTCCCCTGACTTTCTATAAAATGATAAAATATTAAAAAATTGTCTGGTTACCTTGCAAACATCAGTTGCTTTAATAAATTTGTTAAGAAATTATATTAAAATTCCAACATTCTGTCGTGCCACATTTTATTAGAAAAGCGATCTCTTAACTGAGAAAGACCCATATATGAATCCGTGATTTTATATTTTGAATTGAATTTATACTTTACCTGTAACATTTATACCGTAATGTAGAACGTATAATAGAAACATGGAGACATATCAGTGTATTTTAATATATGGATGACTTCTTCAACACAAATATGACCAAGTACTTTGTATGATGAGTCAGTCGCCTGCCATTCGTAGACGATATACCTTAAACAGGGCTAAAAAAAGGTATAAAACCTATTATTATGTTTGTATATGCATTCATCCGTATGTTTGTATGGAATACAAGAGATAACACCACATTGTACATTTTTGCCGTTAAAAATTATAATTTTTGATGAAGCATTTTCATACACTATGTGCCAGAAATATAAAAACAAACAAGTGAAATTCAAATAACTACGTTAGTTGTTAAGATACTTGACACATAATTTAGTATCAATGTTTGAACTATTCATTAAATACTATTATTCTAGGAACGTTCTGTCTTGTTACATGTTGCATGCGTGCTTTTCCCTCTCTTCGCCCGTTTGTTAGTTATGATTTCGGATTGAGATATATTTTGAATTATGTATTTTTCAGAAGCTGTTTTTATAGCTTAGTCTTGCACTTGGTCGTGCATACTCGGTCTTGGATTTTGTCTCGGTCTTGATTGTTCGGTCTTGATCTCACTGGTGTATAGTTAATCTTCGTCTCTACAAGCCGAAGACTGTAAGACCAAGATCAATTATGCTCATTACTAATTGAATACTCAGATATCGCATGATACAACTTATAGACATCGCTCTCTGTATACGTTTTTATTGTATAACGGAGTCGCAAAAACCACGCAGCTAAACGCTTAACAGGCAACTTTATTTGTTTTTGGATTGTCTAGAGTAATTACGGTCTAAAAAACACAAACATAATTATTTTACGGTTGGGTGATTAATTTTTGAGATATATCATAAAATGACTCCGGGATATTGTTCTAGGTATAAACCATAACTCAAAAACTACACATTCAATTGTTAAATTGATGCGATTCTGTAATTATTGTGTAAAGATTTCCTTATTAACGAAATTTTAGATTTGAATTTGTCGTACTGAATTCACGAGAATTGACAAAACGGAGTAAAAAATCGTACCTAATCATAACCAGATTATATCAATAAATGACATCCGATAAAATGGCAGGTTTTATTTGCAATAAGCTTTTAAACTTTAATAAATTTTCATTAATAGTTATTATATCTTTTCACTACCTCGTAGAACATCGTGTAGATATGCTTATAAAAATAAGTCAACTCTTGTTTAATATGTGCTTACGTCTGACACTTTTTCAACATTTCATTATTATTTAGGTGAGATTTAGATTATAATATTTTAAATTGTTTTTAAATGGTCCGTATGAAATAAATAAGCACCTTAAAGCAATATATTATACTACTTATTAATAAAAATTTCGAGTGATGCACCACAAAATACGTCTTATGCAAGACGTCTTAATCAATAATATGCATACGTTCTAATCAATAATAAATTATGCTCCAAATTTACACATGAACTTACATGTTAATACGAAAAATAGCTTACATATCAAAATTTATTTCAATCCGTCTAAAATTATGAAAGTTGGACGTAGGATCGATAGATCCATAGCCCAGTCCCCATAAATAAATAACTCGCAAAGCTGCCTTCACATTCTTATTAAGTTTTTTTTTTTAATTTTACTTGTATCAATTTTTTAAGTCAGACGATTAATACGAATACATGCTAAGAATTCGATTTCCAGCTTCAGTCTAAACTTTTAACTTGTCTTTTAAATATTCACCTATATTTTACGTAAAGTAATTTGTCAACGTCATACATAAACTACCTATGCGCATATATGGTCAAATAAATACTAATTCCTAATGATTGATGAAAAATGTTTATTATTCCCTGTCGAAAATCATACAGGACTGTAATTTCGAAAAAAATTTGATAATTACTCCACATGACTTTCTTGAACACTTGAGTTAAAATAGATTTATGAAATGGATTCGTAAACTGGTTACGTATTGAAAGAACAGTCTTAAATTCAAGACATCCAGAAAAATTAAGTATTTTCGCTTAAAAAGATGAAAATAAGTTTATGTTTCGTGCGAAGAGAATTAGAACCTAATGTTCCAGAATAATTATGGAATTAAAATAATCCTAAAGGAAAATTTTTTTATTCTAAAAAATTCAAAAGTTAAGAATTAAAAAATTTATTAAAAATTCAGCAACACACGAAAAAGATTTCCGCCACCACTCTCAACAAAGGTTTAGACAATTAATAATGGTAACGTTCCCCGTATTACCCATTCTGTAATATCAGAAAATGTATAAAACAATATCCACTGCTGTTCTAAAAAATAAACTTAGTAGATAAGAAGGTTTCGACAGAAACCAGATCAATCAAAGTATGCCTTAAAAGAACAATTTTCAAAAGAACAAAATATTAAACATTTAGGCCAACGGGATCTTGGAATTTTGGAAAAGCCTAATGAAATGTATTAAGTAGCGTACATACGAATGTAAGGACGTCTCACCGAAACTAACCAAAATTGATGGAGATACTAAAAATGAATAAATCTATTACATATTGCAATTACAATACTTCCAATTCATTGTACAAGGAAGTAGAAAAACATACACAAATTTATAATAAATTTTTTAATACAAATACCATTCATTTTATTGATACCACACCACAGTCTCTGTAAAATGAGTAGTGAATTATAAAATAAACACATGTGAGGTTTTAATTGATATTTAAAAAAATACACAAAAAATCCTACAAATGATTCTACAAAAGCTTAACATTTCTCTTTTGTATATTATCCGCTTTCGTTTCAACGGAAGGTTGACAATTAAAACGCTAGTTTTATTAACCATGCCCTAAACTTATGTTAAAAGATAAAAAATACCATTCATTCCATATGTGACACTTATTTCATACACATGAGGTTTGAAATTTTTTTAATTACTTTTTCCACAAACAATAAATACAATACGAAAAAATAAAGTATATTGTTGATCAAAAGTAAATCGACATCAAATAAATAGATTATATTGAAAAATATTTCAATAGAGATATTAACTAAATTTGTTTTATTACTTCAATTAAAGCGTTTTTACTTCTTGAATATGTGGATCTGAAGTTATTTTTTTAAATTTTCAAAAATAAGCAAGATATGAACATACTTGCCGAACTCAGATCCTCCGTAATTTATTTTTCCTTTCATTTTTATCATATTATCTCCCGTTTCCAATTGGTTTCATTTTACTATAATATTTTTTGTTTTCAAAAATCATGTACCCTGGTATAAGATACCACCAAATTCCCGGCTTGGGGATCAGAAGTTAAATTTAGAAATATTTGCCGTATTTGTCATAAAAATTAATCACTCATTCGCATTATTATTTCTTGTATTGTATTTAAATCATCACAACTAAAATTTGTACAGTCATAATATTATATAGTCAATAATAAATTTTATTTTTAAATGTGTAAAATAATATTATTAATTTGAAACTTCCAAGAATAAATTGATTTAAGAAACATCGTACAATTTTATAAAAATTTCTGTTATCCTCAATGATCGATAACACTCATTGCCATTTTCAAATACTCAGTGTAAAAAAAAATGTTTTAAATAAAACTTGATGATGACTACGGAACACGATTTTTTATCATTTAAATTAAAACCTCTTTCAATTAAAAATGTGAATTTGAAATAATTTTTTAAAAATCTTAAAAAATAACCAAAATATGAACGTTCAAAATTCTTAATTAAACAAAGAAGGAGATTTGCATAAATGACGTCATACATATTCGTCTCCATAGTGATTACACATAAGGGTCATTCTAAATTTATGATAAATAATATTATTAGTATGCACAAATGATTTGATTGTGAATAAAAATTTCATATAAATTACACATTCAAAAATTTTATTGTGCGATTTTTATCGTAGAAGCACAAATAAAACATTTTTTGCAAGATATAATACAATCTTTAAGAGCTTTAAACTAATTCGTTTTTGAACCAATTTTAATTTAATTTTCGAATTTTCTTTCACATTTTTATGGGTAAAAAACTTGACATAAATACAAAACAAATTGGTAACAATTTTCTATCCCGTTCAAAAGCTATTTGCAAGAAAAAATGTGCCAATTTTGTTAAAAAAAATATGGTAATATTTTTGAAAATGCTCATTTACCCCACTAATTGGGAAAATTTTATATTATTTTGTATGTAAAAAAAAATGTTATTAAGAGTTTATATGAATTTTCCAAACATTAAGAATTCATTGGAAATATAACACAACATTCTCATAAATAAATCGAATTCTCAAACAACATTTGAAGGGGATTAATGATAGTTTTTGTTGTAAAATTTGGGAATTTTTTCAGCAAATACCACTATAACTGTTTATTGAGTAAGAAAATTGGTGGTAAAGACTCATAGTAAAATGTCCAAATTATCCCTAAAGCATAAAACGCGCTATGGTTAAAATATTTATAATAGAAGTTTATTCGGCTAATGCGATAAACATTTTATTAATTAATATCAATTAGATATTTTGTTTTATTATTTGTATATGTGGTTTATATTATTAAATGGTGTAGATTCTTTAATGACGTTTAACAATTTTAATAAATATGAGTATATCAGAGAATTTTAAATGCAATCAAAGTTCATTATTTTGTTTATAAATAAAACTAGCTGATACGGGCCCACATCACAGGGTAGTATTTCAAATCTATAGGACGTACACATTTTACAGCTTAAATTATTCATCGAATTTGTTCCCATCCTTCACACCAAACATGCCTCATTGACTACGATACTGCCTGAAGAATCATTCTGAAAATACCTTCATCCAATTGACTACTTAGACTGAAAAAATAATTAGTAGAAATCAATTATCCAAATATTATAAAATTAGGTATACAAAATCTTGAAATGAGCATGAAGAGCTGAGCATGCCACAGAGGTTTTCCAGAAAAATGATTCTAAAAAGAAATTAAATTATAAAAAATTGATTCAAAAATAAATTTATAACCTATCAAAAATTATTATCCATCTCTTTCTTGAAAAAGTTTAACATGCTATTTGTTCTCTATCTGTTTAATCAGGATATTTGAATATCTTTATCTTGATTATTTTAAAAAATTTAAAGACTTTAAACCCATGTTCCATGAAGTAAAGACTTTTTAATTTAAGTGATAACAAAATGTTCCTTACAACCAATTACCTTTTGCGAATAAACTTTTAGTTAAAAATATGTGATTGGCGTAAACATAAAAAGAAAAATGATCAAAAGCAAATTATATATAAAAGTATTTTATTAAATATTATTTACTATTTATTTAAATATATTTATTACATATTGGTTGAATGTTTTTGGTAGCGAAATTATGTTTTTCAATTACCTTTATATATCTGCTTTATATAAACATCATATGAGTACATTATGATTACATCAAACAATCTTCAAGGTATTTTAGAAATTTAAATTAATGTTGTATCTAAATATCCAGGATTGTCCGTTACATCTTCTTGTTTTCTTTTATCAATTTTTAAATTAGCGTACATCACAAGGTTTCACTCACGTAGTTCCCGTTCGCATGGGAATGCAGAAACCTATATCACCCGTAGATAGTGTAGCTTCCCAAAGAAGAAAAAAAATTTCAAATATAGTAGTTTTTAAGTTTATTCGTTACATACAAATATACAAATGTTTCCTCTTTTACCCGCGTTGTTCCTGTTTCCGAGGGAATTCACAGATAGCAAGCAACCTATGTCATTCGTGGATGGTGCAGCTTTCCGTTGGTGAAAGAATTTTTCAAATCGGTCAAGTAGTTTTTAAGTTAAATACATACAAAAATACAAATGTTTCCTCTTTATAATATTCGTATAGATACCTGCCCTTAGCCTACTTGGTAACATCCTAAAGGGAAGTTGTAACGTGGTAGATTTTGTGAATTCCTAATTTGGATATCTTTTAAGGTCATTGGAACCCAACTGCAAAGTTTTTTAGACAGATGTCTGTGTGCGGTCTGATTTCGGAGTAGGACCACTTTCATTTGATGTGCAATTACATAACTTAAAATTAAATGACTTTTCAGTAAAATTGATGAAGCTATTTTTTTAGGAACAACCTGATTAAAAAGACAAATAATACCAGTATTCGCGTAATAATAATCAAATTACTGTGTTTTAATAATCCCTCATTAGGAAGTTCGTCGTGTGTGGGTCACACCTTAACCACTGGTTTTTTAGTGTATTCGAAACCTTTAACTTCAATGATGAAACATAAAATTTAATATCGCATACTCATTTTCTTAAAGAAATATAATTTGGCAACCCTATTTATAATGCCGAAATCTGTATATATATTATCGTAAACAAAAGAAAATGTTATATATTTACATTCCTTATGGCAATGCTGTTTATGTTGCTGTCTCTTGTAAAATATACACTTACTTTATATAAATACTTACTTTGGTAACTTGTAGCCAAAATAAACATAAACATTTATTATATTGAATTTGTTTACGAAAGCTTCTACCTTCATTATGATGATAGAGAGAACCTTCTTGATTTTACATTTTGATTTATTATCACGTGATCTATTTCAGTTGAGAAATCATTTGTATCTGATAGTGTTTACATTTGATTCTCGTTAATTTGACATCCAAGGGACCAGAGCAAGAAATTAGTTATAAAATAAACGATTTCTTGCCTAAACATTACATTAAAATTTAAACCTTTTTTTTATTCTTGTAAAAACGCTGTCTTCCATTTTCAAGATGCAATATCGGTATGTAATATTGAAAAAACTGGTATAGTTCATTTCGAACAAAACGTAACCTAACACTTTCAAATATTTTTTTTCTTAATTAAAATAACTGGTGAAATTGAACTGACAACGACAGCTAATAATTTTTACTACAATGTGCTTTTATTAATCAAATTAAGAATATTTAAGAATACTTCTAGATAATTAATTTAATTCGGACAGAAAACAAAAATATGAGCGTATAGAATAATTAATTCTATAAAAGATAGCGTTTTTTTTTTCCGAAATTTCACAAAAGACAAAAAAAAACAGTTATTTCCTAACAAATTAAAAAGTAGAGCTCGAATTCAAAAAGGTTAAATTAGAAAGTTGTAGAAATTATCTTTCGATTTATATGTAATATTAATTAGTGCCTCCTACATGGAGAATAACTCAAAAAACCGTGAAAAAGCAACGTTTTTAATGGCCTACTGAATCTTTTTGGCACGATATTTTTTTTAATATTCCTAAAATTTCTACTTTTGTAAAAAAATTGTGGTTTTCGTAAAATCGTGTGTGTACAGCTCTCCGGCATTCGGATTTTTATATCCTCGTTAAGAGTACTCTCATGAACATTCATTTAAAATGTATAATTTTTATATAAAAACAATGACATCGCAAAAAGTCTGGTAAGATTTAATTTTTTGACTTCATTATTTTTTTACAAATTATACAGCACATTTTGTATTTTAAGTATTTTGTGAGATAGATATCTCAATCTGTAATAATATATACTTTATACTTCAAACATTACATTAAATAATATTGAACTGGACAATTTAAAATTGAACAGACGGTATGTATATTCCAGAGTACTTGTGCGATATCAATTAATTTTTTTTTTAAATGGTCTCTTAAATTTAAAATGCCACAACAAAGAGACATAACAACTCTATGTATATATGTATATGTATAATATTATAGAACTAAATAATAAATTAAATAGCTTATTGTACTATACCATACTTCATTTAAAACGTTTTTAGTTTATAAACGCTAATTACTGCAATTAAAGTAAAGAGGCATTTTCAACTTATATATTATTACATTACATTTGTGGGAAAAAAATGGCTGCTTCTTTAGCAAATACATTTTTTTTTAATGATGAATAATTAATTTAATCGTGAATGAGAAAAATTTATTATGAATTACAAAAAACAATAAAATAAAATCAGGAAAATATCAGAAAACCACTCCTGTTAGATATATTCTCCACTTTGTGACACATATTTTATATGAAAGTATGTTTCTAAAGTCAAAAAAATGTACAGTTTTTGAGATATGAAGTTGTGAACATCGGAATATTTTAATCCAGTGAATAAAGCAAAAAAAACGGGGAATTCTAAATAAATTTAAGTAATTTCCTTTACAAGGGACATTTTCCAAACCTAAAGCCAAATTTGCGGGGTCGTTGGATAGCCGCTGGCGCCACTATCGCGACGAACACGTTTTATCATTCTACCCCTTAATTTTTCCTTAACGCTTAAAAATGACTCTTAGGAATTAATTTCCCCTGTTTCAAATTGAGAGGAAATTACTTATATTTATGTAAGCTAATTCACAAATTCACTGGAGATTATTTGTAGATTATGAATTACTTTTATGGATATTTTTTATGGGACAAAATTTAATGATTACATAAATGAGAGTTAAATAATAGTTCTAGACATAATAGAATGAGTTTTTTTTTTTTTTGGATTCTACGTGGATTGATTAGGGAAAATGATAAATTTCTCTTTTCCTAACCAGTTTTTCTTATAGAGTAAAGCGATAAAAATACACACTTTTTCTATGCAAGCTAGAAAGATGTAGTTGTATGCAATCATGTGAAATGGTTTGACAGCAAAACGTGACTGGGTCTACTAGTATCATAAAGATAAAAAAGTTTCCGTACAAAAAAAAGCTTTTAGGATATAAATATTTAATTATGAATTCGGTAATTTCATTTTCGAAAGCCAATAAATACAAATTTATGAGCAGATACATTAAAAATCTTAACCAAAAACAAAAGTCCTAATGCAACCTGAAAACCTCTAATAAATATTTCAGTTAATTCTTAAACATCATTAAGCATTCCTTCCTCTAATTTGGAAAATAAATTGTTAACTAAAAACACTACACAAACAATTTAGAAAATATAATGAAATACCTTTCTATTAAAATGCCAATCTTTTACCACATTTAGATAATATTTACACAATTATGTTGTATGAATTGCCTAACAAAATGAACCTTTATTAATATTTTATGAAGGTAAAATATGATTAATAACATTTTATGAATTTGTTTTATGCCTGAATATGTGCAATCAAATATCGTACTTAAGTACATCTTATTAATTTTGATTTGACCAGGTATATATGACATATATGAGGGTATATTATATTTAGTCGAAGGTTTGTAACGGAAAATATTGAGGGCACTAACTAAATTTTCGCATGGGTGTTCAAAGCATCATCTCATTAATCGCTCTCCGCTGTCTATCTATCTATCTATTCTATCGAATAGATAGTAAGCAGAAACTTCCCATATTATGTTTGATCAAAACAGTCAATTTCAGTTCCATCCATGACCCAAATTTTAAACAATAAGAGATAGAAGAAAAGTTAAAAAACTGTTTCAACATTTTCGTGAACTATCAGATTAAATAATATTTAGAAAAATTAAAAGTTTTATGAGTATTTTTATGCCAAACCATAAAGAAATAAAAATAAAAATTTTGCCCAAAAAATAGTTTAAAGAATTGTGGGGGGGGAGGGGTGTCATATTCAGAATATTTTAAAATATAGTCCATCTCTGTATTCATGTCTGCCAATAATAATAATAATAATAATCATACAAATAATACAAACATTTATGTAGTAGATAAATTAATAGTTGTAACAGATTCACTTATTGTAAATGATGTCATAATCAACGATAATATAAATAATGGTAGGTGAGCCCAAGTAGGGATTTTTTTATTTACTCGAGCGCGTCAGATTAAGATACGGGAGATACCTTACTTCTTATTGGATTCCTTTATCATATCATCGATTTCTAAATGGTGCTGCGCATATAGGGTAGCCGATGAGAATATTAAAACGAAAAAATCGATGATAGAATTTAATAGAGTGTGTCAGATTAAGATATGGTTATTTGATTACGTGCAAAAAAGATGTACATTTTACTAATCTGAGGATTTGAGCGTGTCTTAAAAGAATGGTAGGATTACAAACTTGCAAAAAAGATATTTCACCTGCGTCTTTCGACGCTGAAATCGTCAGATTAGAGTCTAAATATCATCAACCGACTATAACTTAATTTGCCGCTACCCAAACAAGTGAAAATTCCAACAAATTGAGTTAATTGTTTAGATACTCGACAACTAAATTTTTGCATATTATTTCCATTTATTCTGTACTAAAAAATAGTCACACACCATGGTATTTATTTTGTATGTAGAGTTAATACATACATATACAAACATGTTTGTATTACGATAACCAATGACATTGATTGCATGTCTGCTTTTATTTATTTATTTTTTTAATTTATTTTTTTTTTTCGCTTTAATGTTAAAATTTCCTGCTATTTATTGTCAATATTTGACCTGAACGGACATAACAAAAACTATGCCTCATATAATTATAACCTCAGAATTAACAACTGGAGACTGGATGGCACACAATTCAATTAATTAATAAAAAAATAAAATTCACAAATAATTTTGAGATGTTTGCGAAAATCGCGCACCTAATTATGACAATGGAATTGTGTTAAGAATAGTTCAAAAATTGGGGACCCGATGGTGTTTTTACTATTAAACCATCACCTCGTTGATCTAAATACACGGTTATAGTATAAAATTATTACGTTTATTTATTGTAACTCAAAAAATATAGACATTAGAAAAAAGTTTTAAGCAAAAGTTGTAAAGAATAAATTAATCTTTAAAAATGGATGAATGTATTTTATTGATTAATTTTATATAATTAATTGATTAATTTGTAAAAAATGTACTTTAAATCGTAAACGATAAGTTTTACAATAAAAAGTTTACAGGAAACATAATATGCAAAATTTCTCTACAATAATATGGTCTCAATAACTCTTGCCCTAAGTGTATAGTTTCCGAGATATCAGCCAAAAAAAATTTTTCAGGATAGCTTCTGAAGTTCCACTGGAATTTGTCCCCATTTTCTGATTTTATACTCAGTAAGTGATCCTAAACATATTATTTAAAAAAAAATTGAATCGGAAATTAATCGTTATTTAAGAACTATTTTCAATTCATAATTTTGAACTTCCCTTATTGATTTACATCCAATTTGGATGAAAGAGGTTGACATCAGATATCGGCGTCTTAAGCCATTTCTAACCATATGCATGTAAGCCCCACATAACTTTTGAATGGATAGATCGATCGAATTGGGATTTTTTTTCATCCTAGAATATTCTAAATAGTTGCGGCCGATTGCTGAAAGTCCTATTTAAAATGGTATTATATAGAAACTTTACTCATTTAATGTAAAATTTCGGTAATGGGGCGTACAGTGCCCAGAGGCGGCATTCAGATTGAATCCGGCTCTGCTTTCAAGTACCCTTTGAAAAAAATTACTACAAAATTTAGTTCAAAGTTGTTTGAACAATGTATCAGGTGAATTATATCCGTTTGGCAATTTTTTTTCAATATATAAGTAAACAACAATACTCTAATTTGATAAAATAAAAATACAAAAAACTTTTTAGTATAATCATAAATTAAATGTTGGATTCATTCCAAAAATAATATTTTCTCTGTGATTGTATAAGAAAATTTATTGTTTAGAGATGAAAATTGGTTAACAAAAGAAAATGTGCTTTTTTCATGCCGTTTAGATATAAACGAAAATTCCAATATTTATGTTTAACTGTTCCTACGTTTGCGTAGTTCATTATTCAATCGTGAACAGTTTTATATTTGGTGTGTTATGGGTATTTAAAAAAATTTTTAGGGTTCAAAATCAATATTAGAATATTAAAAATAATAATTATATACCAGTAACTGCCCGATTAAGCATTAGGAATTTAATATTGGCGACAATTACATAATTTTCTTTATAAGATTTTTATCTCGTTTCTAAATTTATCACTTAAATTTATACTTTTCGTTTATTTCGAAATGTAAACCGCTAACTTAATCTTAGAGCATTATTTAAACTCAAATAATTTGTTGAAATAGGCCACAGTATAATACACAAGTCCATAGAAGCTCATAAGCTTGTCCATATATGGCGATCACTTTTCAATGTCAGTATTTATAGTGATTTTATTTTTTAAATCATTTTGACAAACATCTCTACTCCAATACGACCCAGCCAACTTGTTATGTCAGCGACTGCCACTAAATTTTGTATCCATTTTGTATATTTGTATGTATAATGCTAGTTATATACAAACATGTGTCTTGATTGTATATCATTTATTATTAGTATTATGAACATAAACGAATTATTTCATTTTGCTTCCGATTATCAGATTTTACAAACGAAAGTCCCGTGATCGATTCCCAGCAGACGTGTAATATTTTAAATTATATCTGTCCTTCAATTAAATAACGTAATAGAATGTCTATTCAAATGTAAATATCATTTTTTACTTCTGTAAAACGGATATAATGTGTCAATACAACAAAAGTTGTTAAAAGAATCTAAATTGTAGAAGCTGATAATTGAACACAAAAATGAAACAGTTCGCTTGTATATTTATAAAAGTAATGATAAAATATAGTATTTTAAATTGATAAACCAGTCAATCAACATTTTACACTTTATATAAATATATCTAAAATTGCTGATGTGACGAGTTTTAATAATTTTTATTTATCTTAAGACAAATTTTAAAATTATAATAATTTTGTATTTTCTTATCAGTAGCATATGCACACATACATACACAAATTAACTGTATTTTCTACATACATAGGACATTCGCCATACGTAAGAATAAATCTTAATGATTACACAAATGCTTTCTTTCTGTCATTATGTTGCATGAATTTTTACTAATACACCAAAATTTGTTAAGTCTATGCACCTGATATATGCATACACACTTCATCCGAGTAATGAATTTTTTTTTTAACCCAAAACGATTTATTTTTCAATAAGTTTTCAACTAAAATTCTTTTTTCAATTTACAACCGATAATAGGGAAGATGCAATAAAAAAAAATTTTCTGTTTTACCCATCAAAACGTGAAACTAGGATCAGTATCAAACAAAATTCGAAAATTTAAATTGAATGAAAAATGAATCTATCTTTTTCTTGCATACACAGTGTTTTTATTGGTTCGACGTATTTTTTCTAGATAAACGAGTTAAAATTTTAGTTTCTGAGTACAATTACTTTCTATAAGCAATGTTTTCAAAAATAAGAATGTCTAGCTACAAGTCGCACTTGTGTTTGTGTAGCTAAGTTTTATATTTGCACTATACTATTGTACACAAAAAAGGTAAATATAAAATTTACAGTTTTTAAAAGAGGCCATACAAAGGATTTCTTTATATTAGTATTTAATTGCACTCAGAATTACAAACGGTCTAATGGCAATATAAATTTATTGATAAAAAAATTAATTCCGTTTCCGGAAATCAGCGAACGCATGAGTCAATTCAACCCAAGTGCGCTGCTATTCACGAAAAGATTTCCCATGTCACATGTAATTTAAGTCATATAATTTTTAAGTTAGTTAGATGTAACAAAAATTGTTATCTCGATGTAACTAGTATATAAGATGATGTATTATAGATAGTGCTTAGGCTAGGTGCTATAGTTGACTTGTATTATTATTATGATGCTAATTAACTTGAATTTGAAATAATTCCATTAAAAACATAAATGTGAGAGTAGGTTTATCCAAATATTATAGCCGTTAAAAGGGATGAGATAAAAAATTGTTTCCAAGTTCTTAAATCAGAAACATTTAATTTTGTTCTTAACTCTTCAAACTGTCTTCTTAACTTTGCCATTAGCACGTACTTAGTAAACAATAATTCTTCGTCCTTTTTCTTCTCTTCAGCTCATTTGAATTTTCTCAGGAAAATGTTCCAAGAAGGAGTCATAGGTATTGATGAATTTAGTATATTATAATAATACACATATTTATGTATATTATTATAAGAATACAAGGTGGCATTGTGTGGCAACACTGGCTT
Organism: Chrysopa pallens; assembly: GCA_020423425.1. Lineage (NCBI taxonomy): Eukaryota > Metazoa > Arthropoda > Insecta > Neuroptera > Chrysopidae > Chrysopa > Chrysopa pallens. The sequence continues at coordinate 55,684,814 of CM035594.1, read as the reverse complement.
TGACTCACTAGGACAAGAGTAGCAATGATAGATAAGAGTATTCTTTTATCAAAACACGATGTGTCCAAAATCAAATATCGTTACATTTCACTAACCCTAAAAAACACGTAGTAAACTTGTGAATTGTATTTTAATATGTAATATAAAAATACTTGTTAGTTTTCATAGTCATATTTTTTAATTATCGAATTAAGTAATTGCTATTTTTTGGGCATATTGTATAAATTTAATTTAAACAGGATGATGACAATTTTTTTTGGGATTGATTAGTATCGGATGCGGGCTACCCTTACCAATGGTTTTCTATGGTTTCCACGTGAGTTTCACAAACGTGAATACCGGTACAATTCTTAACAAAGTCAGCGCCATAGCTGCACACCTCAGCAAAATGCCATTGTTCATTATTTTGAATTGTTCTATACAATTTACGCTCATTGTTTAGAAAATAATGAATAAAGATTGAATCTAATTAAAAATCAAAAAAATTTTTATAAAAAAATTATAGTTGACCGAACGAAGTGGGGTCTCTGATATAACCAGACAATTTTGCATTTCGTTTATTCCGCTGTAACTTTCGAACGCCTTATTCGATTTTGACAAAATTTGTTAAGCGCATTAAGCACATTACTCTCAGGATATCCACTGTATAGTTTTCGAAAATTTTCATTGCCCCTTCGGCAAAATCACTTTTTTTAAATAAAATATTTTAATAAAAATAATAATAACCGGTGTCGACTTTATGTTTCGAAAGTAAGTTCCCTCACCACTAGGATACTGAACTATATATTAATATATTTTTGTTTTTATTTAATGCATATAATATATAATTTTTTGATAAAATATTTTTTTAACTGTGTTTTTCACAACAATGTTATACATAATATTTAATTTTTCTAAGATCATATTTTGGATTGTATCAGATACCCTAAAAATACTTTTTATTTAAATCTGAATGAAGTCTACAGTTCACAGAGCTACTAGTTATTTACAGTATACAGTAGGTACAATTTAATTGGTATAGTCAAAATACGCAATCGTCTCTACGTATTTAAAACTGAAAAATAATTTCTAAAGTTTGATTACGCCATATTTTTGTTATTTTTCAATCAATATTATTTTTTTGTTTTATACCACATTTTTAGTAGGACACCAATGTTACTACGTTGTATACAATATTTATAGAAAGGACCAAATATGCAAATTAGATTGATAATCATAACAATATTTGACAATAGCAGAAAGTATGATTTGGGAAAACCTAGCACGCAATAAAATTCGCTTGATGACGATAAACACATATGTCCACGTGACTTTGTTATGTTAAAAGTGGAGATTCGTCAACCATACAATTAAATTTTTAGGATAAATAATTTTCAGCGATTTTCACTTAATAAGCTTTCACTTTAACTGAAAACCAACGTGATAATCAACTTTGGTAATCCGTTAATTCGATATGTTTCACGAATGAGCAGTGGTCTCGAAATCATTTAGCCAAATTTGGTCGTGTAGTCGAAACGAAAAATGATTTTTTTGGCGTAAATAAATTTTTTCCATATTTCGACCTATATGAGTGAACTTTTTTTTGAAACCCACTAATTTTAAGTCATACTTTTCATTATTTGCAATATCAAGAATTTCTATTTTATTTTTGCAGATTTCTTCAACCCTTACATGGAATTCTAGGACCAGATACTTATTATTTTAAATTTTTTTTATAGATGTTTATTTTAACCAAAAATTTGAAAACTATGACCCAAATTTAGTCGAATTACATACTTTGTTTGCCAAAATTGGATAAAAATTGAGCGTTATTGAGCAAAAATAATTATTTTGGTTTTTGTGACGTCATTAGGTTCAGATAATTAATTTATTCGATATTTCGGCGAAATTTCGACTTATTTGAGTGAACTTTTTTTTGAAACCCACTAATTTTGGGTCATACTTTTCATTTTTTACATTATCAATTCGATTTCTTCAACCCTTATATGAAATTCCATGACCAAAGACTTACTACCTTGAAATTTATTATAGAAATGTTTATTCTAACCAAAAATTTGAAAACTGTGTCCCAAATTTAGTGGAATTACATACTTTGTTTGCCAAAATTATATAAAAATTGAGCAATATTTTCTAGCGTTACAAACTTTAGACTAAAATTAATAAACTATGAGTATAAAAAAGCACGATTGTTTAATTACTAATCTCATTGTATCTATTAAGTTGATAGATAGACAATGAATAATTTAAATGAATTTAAACTATTCATATTAGTTAATTATGAAGACTTAAGTAATTAGAAATAAATACTTAAAATAAGATTAACAATATAATAATAATACATAATATTTTATACACAAATGATAACAATAGTCTAACAATGTGTTAACGTATATTAATAAATGTGTCTTATTTTTATCACAAAATACCTTGAAAAAAAATTGTATTCTGTGTATAAAATATTTTTTATTTTTCACAAATAAAATAAATATGCATTACTTATTTGAATAGAACAAAAAAAAAAGAACTTATGGCTGGGAAATACGTTGTTATATGACCGCTACACCTGTATACAAAAATTACCTGATCTAATAGCTTACTGCGTAAATATTTTACGTATTCATAATTATTAGGTAAAACACACATAGTTCCAAATAGAATTTGGTTTGAACTGCAACTGTGTTTCTTGTACCTAGACCTTTTGGACCCTGTTTTATAAGACTCTACCACCTGAAAGAAGGCTTCTAGCACGTCGTGACAATTATATTATTATTATGTTGTTGGTGGATCCGGTTACTTCATTCTTATTCAAGCGATGACAGTGTGATCAACCCCTTTTTTTATATAAAAATAACAGCCCCTTATTTTATATTATAATTGATCAAACTGCTGCTTCCTGGACTCGAACCTACAACCTCCAGTCTTAGTAGTCAAATGGAATAAGATATTAGTGCCTTTACTCACGTGATCACTAAACCGATAAGCTGGAAATACTTAAGTATGCAAAAAATCGAGCACCAGTTGTGTTAGGAATAACTCAAATAAATATTAACTATCTGGGTGTAGTCGGATTAATTTAGGAGCAAATTTTTTTACAACCATCCACTTTCAATAAAGTATGATGTGAGTCCCAAAACTCATATTGACATACTGGCGAGTTCGACATTTCGCTATATCTATTCAACATTTTAACGATGGCGCTTTGATCATTTCAATGATTGTTTTATGTATATTGGACACAAATAAATACTATAGAACTGTTCTAATTTTTTACGAAAAATACTCTGTTATCGTGCAATAAGCGATTTAAAATCAAAAAACAGTTAACGCCATTCGGCTTTAACTGGATATTTTTTAATTTCCTCTTATAGTAAAATCCTCGTAAAAATATAGCCATAATAGTATATTAACATCAGAGCATCCATAGCCACATCCGCAGATATCCACAAGTAAAGATAGATTCGTATCTGTAACCGTTTCTTTTTCAACGGAACTTAAACGCATCTTTTGAAATATTGTTAAATTCCATTAAAATAGACTTTATTTCCCAAAAATTACATATTTGGCAAAAAACCCTTATTATTTTGAACAACGTGGTAATTCTTATAGCTGACTACCTTAACATAAGATACTAAGAAGTAATTACACTATCTACAAACACAAATCACAATCGCATTTCATTCATTAACAATCACATTTTAAGGAAATTCAAAAAATTACACCGATTGTTTGAGTCAGAAATTTATGATCCGTATACGAATTCGTATCCGCGGATCTGGACACTGATTACCCGTATCCGTAAATCTCCACTTTTAATGATCAAGCACTGATTTACAAATTATATACTTTTTATAATTATGAAGTTGATTATTTTCTTTGAATTTTTATTTTTTGCGATATTGTCTAGATTTCGTAGTAATCACATATTGTTTTATAATAAAGCATTTTTAATGCAATTTTTTCAAAAACTGTGGATTCAAATAGAGCTTTGATTTTTTTAGAAATATAAAAAAAATTATTTAATAAAAATAATTGTTGATAAATAATGGAATATAAAAAATGTCGAATAAATTAAATATCGATAAATTTATATGGTTTCTTAAAGTTTATGTGTTTTTTTTAAAAACCGTACTTTAAAAGTTTAGAACGCGTTCTTGAAATGACTTTCTTTTTATATGTTTTCAAATATAATATCAATATAAATTACTTTTCAAGTGTATTGAGTACAATACGTACAGTTAAAATAATAAATTTTATTGTTACATCATATGTTCATTTGCTGAATAAAATTACGCGTATGATCATTTTATTTGCAGGCGAAACAAATTTTTCACTTTAATTGAATAATATATCATTAAGCCTCAGTGGTAATTTAAATATTCAATACAAACAAAAAAGTTAATTTTAAATAGAAAAATAAAATTTAAAAATTCAATTATAAAGATAACATAAAGAGGTTCAACTGTATTTAACAAAGATTACTAAATTACCTTCATAATAATAGTCAGAGAAAAATAGGTTAAAATAGACTCTAATATCTAATTTTGTGGAAACAGAACCGATTTTGATCAAACATGGCGCATATTGTTCGTAATTAAATTTAGAAGAAAAAAACCTACCTCATGAAATTTTTCGCAAGTCACCCTTTCTCCCTTAAAAGCCCTCCATTACACCCCCATTTTGATAAAACTTTTTTGAACGATAAAAAAAAATTTTTTAATTAAAAAAACATTTTAAGTATTTTAGGTCGCAGAACACAAACCTAGCGTTAAAAATTGAGAAAAGTCGACATGGCGCCCATTTGAAAGGTTTCATTGATAATTTTTTTCGTATAAAAAGTCGAAAATAACCTTGTTTTCGTTATAGCACCTTTATTTTTTAGGTTAGAAACTTTTTAGGTTGGCATTTTAAAGATTTTTTGAGTACTTAAGAAAAAAAAGATAATACGAATTTTTCTTATATTAAAATCCTTTAATTTTTCGTTTGGAAAATTGAGCTATAACTTGGTTTGTATTGGTCCTACATTAAAAAACGCAAAACGCATTTATCTATTTTTATGAACTACAATTTTAGTCATAAAAGTATTTGAATATAATCAAAAATTTCTGGGCTACTTACTTGTGAAAAACCATTTAAGGGTTAACCGTTAGTATTTCCGAAAAAAAACACGAATAACTCGGATAGTAAGATTGACTTTTTGAAAAACTTCTTTAGAACACGATTTGCTTAGAATTCTACTGATCTACAGATTCCTGGAATTTTATTATTTATAAAACCCACTCCATAAGATGGGTTGGTTTTCGCGACCCTTAACGAAAAATTTTATGAAGTTGATTTTATTCTAAATTTAATTAAGTACGGGCAAAATAAGATATTTTTACCTAATTTGCTTCGACTATAAAAGTTATTAGGCCGTGTCACTTCTGTACAAATCAATTAAGTTTGCACATATAAATAAGAAAATAATCGAGCAATCATGCGAAAATTAACAGTATTTAAAATCACTTTTCCCATGTCGGTGATTTTTTAAAGTTGATAGTTAGGTAAGCCAAACTTTATTTTTGTTTACACAACGCAATACAAATTTTTCTTAAGCTTAAAATTTTACCCTTCCGAAAAAGCCAATGAAAAAGTTCGCATCATATTAGAATTTTTTTTAAACCAGACCTGAGCAATATTTTATAGGTATTAATTTAAAATTAAGGCCCCATTAAAATAATCCTAGGAGATAAAAACAGACTTTACGCTTATAACTAACAGAAAAATCCAAGAAACTAATTAAGATTATGTGTCTGTATGTCCGTCGACAAACCATTTTCTAGAAATATATTTACAGACTGCACTCAACTCTAAATCTGAATCGGGATGAGTTAGCTCTTAAATGTATATAATCCTCAAAAAATTTAGTATTAAATTATTTCGAGCATTTATACCTAAAAATTTTGGAAAATTAAAATTTTGTAGTAAAAACCCATCAACAATATATTGGAATGATTGAAAACTATTCTAGTAAACTTGATATTTTGACAACAATGTCATCTGAAAGATCATCTATCATAGTTAATTTGGTATTTTAATAGGGGAGATCATAGTCAATTTAAAAGTTAAATTAGAAAAAAAACGCGGATAATGCCTACTTTGTAATCGAAGTACCTTATTTATAAACAAAAACAAAACAATAAATCCTTTATTATATATTAAGTATTATAATAAGTGCAAAAACTGGAATTTAAAAAAAATTTACTATTACTATGCTTAAAATAAAATATTTCACATAAATAATTCAAAAACTTTTAATAAAAAACAATAATATTAATTATTCATGAAAAATGATCATTATAACTGAGAATTGGTGTAAACAAAAAAAAGTGTATGTATACATACCGATTTGCCGCTAGAATTTTTTTTCTTCATTTCAAAACTAATATTCATTGTAGTATATTTAAAAATAAATCATCAAAATAAAAATAATTACAAACAATAAATAATTACACCACGTGGGACCCCACACACTCACTGACACAATTTTAATATGTTGTTATAAAACATTATAAAATATTTTAAAATCACGATAAATTATTTAGTTCAAAAAGGATATGTTTTAAAAATTTATAATTGAAAATTTCTTGTTAAAAATGCATCAAACAATATATATATATTTTTAAAAGGATATGAATAAAGGATATGAAAATAATTTTTATTAAAACATTGTTAAAAACTTTTTTACTTGTTAATATTTATTTTTTGATATGATTAAAATTTACTTGATATGGAATTTTATTAGACGGTTTATTTGTTTAGACAAATGCAATTTGACTTCATTTCATAAAAATTTTAACTTTGTATCTAAGTGTCAAACTTTTTGCACAACATACATTTCTTTTTACATTACATTCTCGAACACTGTACATATACACATGGCGATATCCGCCAGTTGACTGATTCCCTGATTTCCACCAAATATTCATGTGAACATGTTTTTATTCAACAACTACATTTGAAATTTATTAGTACAAAGTATTTATACTTGATGGCAGGCATTTACAACTCTTCTTTATAGAAAATGTAATTTTTAATTTTTAGATATTAATTAATACGTATGAAAAGTATTTCAAATTATGGGCAAAAGTCAGTATTATTGTAAAAAGACAATTTTATATTACATCCCTTATAATAAGGTTTATGTCTCTGCTAAGAATACAATTTATTAGATTGTAGATGTCAGTACCAAATTTGACACTTGTATTGAGTGAGGTTAGATTTACCATGAAGATAACTGACAAAACGTATATGATAACTGGTATATAACTATTAACCAAGAAAATTGAGGCAACAGGCAGTTAGAGCAGTTTTTTTTTATCAAAATGCAAGCAAAAACTATTTAATAAATTAATGACAGTTTAAAAACTCGATTAGCGATTATATGTTGTAAAATTTTTACGTTTATTTCTTCAAAATGAACGAATCAAAAAAATGGTTTATATACAAATTTTGTATTTTATTAGTCCGTTAGATATATACAATACGGCTGCTTCATATTCTACATTTATTTTGCCAAAAGATTTAATTCATGTGATATATCATTTTTTACAAATCGAAGAAAATCAAACGGTTTAGGTGACTAGGTGCGACTCGCAAAATTAACACGACGTACTTCTCAATGGCTAGAATAAAAAATAATTTGTTATAACAGATATAAATATTATTTTCTTTTATTTATCCTCGACAAAAAATGGCCGTGTCGATTTTTTCATATTGTTATAGAATTCTTAATTACGCATACATAAAGATATGTCAAAATTCGAGATTCACAAAATCGGCCCCATTACAACTACCTAATTCCCGTTGAGGAAAAATATGGAAAACACATAAGTTTTAACTTCCAGCAAAAAGTACGTATATGCGTTTATTATTTTTAAAATTGGGATTATCACGAGAACAAATAGTTTATTGTTGAATATAAAAAAAATCCATATTCATAATAACAAAAATTATTGTATTTTTATTCTCTTCGTTTGAAGAAGTTTGTCGTGTGGATTTTGTGGGTTGCACCTACAGTACTAGTTACTACTGTAAATTTAGGTAACATACGCGTGAGAAGAATGAATAAAGAGCTATTTTTCACCTGCAAGAAAGCATTATTGTATATGAGATAACAAGAACTGCTTTCGTGAATAAAAGAACAATTGCGTCAGTAAACAAAACTTTCATAAGATGACGGATAATTTTTTACAAAGAAAAAAAATTATGTAAATAATAAATTTTTTGTTTTTAGGTAAAAACAGACAAATCATTTATATTTTTCCATCATATTTTTCAATTTCATAGATTATACATACCAAATCCCATACATACGAGTAATTATTGAGAAGTTGTTCGCAAAAATCATAAATATATACGATTTGTATGATGAAAATAGTGTTCTTATCACTACGTAATTTTAAATTTTAGATCGTTTTCTATTGTATAAATTTGAATAAATTATATTTTCACCTCACTTTCAATACGATTAATATAATAAATACCTAACCTACCCAAATAAATGGAAATTTTAGGCGGTTTTTTTAATATTTTCTACATCATAAAAATTAACGATTTTGTAAATAATTAACCTCATCTTATTTTCATATTTTTGACTCTTTTCTTCAATTGAATTATTATTATTATTTATGTATGTACAGCGGGTACAAAGTCTAAGGATATAATTATTAATTTAGCCTATAGAAATCATATCTATGATTTATCCACAGTTAACCACTTCAACTTCAACATAACCTACACAAGTAAAAACCAAATTTTAATTTCGATCCCCAGTATCTCAAAATCTTTAAGAAACTCAAAAAATGACAGTCTCGATTTTCATTTTTCTTGTACAGTTTTATATGAATCCATCCTAGAAATTTGTCGCCTTAGCAATAACCGTAATCCAACAGTATTTAAAAGTAGATAACGTGTTATTCAAAATGATAATAAAACATACGTCAATAAATCAATATACTTGAATAAGTTAGATAATTATTTTTAATCAAAAATAGAAGGCCAATCTACAAACATGTCGCAGCCAAATCAAATAAAATTATTAAAACAAGCTCTTCGTGCAGATGTTAAAACTAAACTAAAACAATTAACAACGAAAGAACAAGATAAACAATCGAATGCAGTTGTTGATAAATTATTAAAATCGCCAGAATATCAAAATAGTTTTAATGTCTCAGTTTATTTGAGCACCGATCATGAAATAAATACATATAGAATTATACAAAATATTTTTGAAAGTGGTAAAAAATGTTTTATACCTCGGTAAGTAATTCGAAATCTTTTATTTGGATTTTTTTAATAGACTTTAAACTTTTTAGGTATAATGGAAATAATATGGAAATGGTGATTTTACATTCAATTCAAGATTTTAATAATCTTCCAGTGACTAAATGGAATATTAAGCAACCTTCAATTACAGAGTCTAGAACGAATTGTTTCGATTGTGGAGGATTAGATTTGATAATCGTTCCTGGTGTAGCTTTTACAAAACAAGGTGATCGGATTGGACATGGGAAAGGATATTATGATAGGTTTTTGCGTGAATGTTATGGATTTCAAGCATGTAAACGGCCAAAAACAATTGCCTTAGCGTTTGAAGAACAAATTGTTGACAGTGTTCCGTTAGAAGATAGTGATGTGAAAATTGACTTAGTTTTAACAGCCAATTGATATTTTTTTAATTATTGCAAGTCATTCTGTTTATTTAAATGTAATGTTTCATTAAATTGTTGAAATCTTTCCATGGAAGTTTTTTTAATTTAAATAAAAGTAAGTGACAGATAATACAGAGAGTGATACTTAGTTTAGCATTTCATTGTAAGATGGCCATAGTTTTTTCATAATCACTTTCCCTTGACCTCCATAAACCTGACTCCAAAACTAATTTTTTGTTTAAATTTTTAAATAAGGAAATCGTTTGTTCCTAATTTGGTCTTAAATTTTCGTCAAACTTTTCTATTCGTTCGGGTTTATTACTTAAAAAGAATTTTTTTTTAAATTGGCGTTTTATATCGAATTCAGCCTTTTTTATATTTTATTCGATTGATAAATTTTGTTTATTGTTTCTTTGATCCTTTTTACGCAGAAGAATTTGTAGTAATTATTGCTCATTAGCAAATGATAATCAAAAATCCAAAACATTTTAGTTTAATATTTAGTTCATGGAGGTATATCTCCATGTACCTCCATGTATGTGTGCAGTTGGTACGATGGATTAATTTACATACATGTACGATATAATAATCAATTTTGTTTTGAAGAATTGAAAGCCAAATTCATTTGTATCATTCTACAAAATTACAATGTAATGAACGTGAGATATTAGCATTAGAGCTGTAATTCATTATTATAAATTAATACGGATTCGTATTAATTTACATAATTTTTTTAAAAACACGTCGTATACCATTAGAAAATAGATACTACTGATGGAACTTATCACACCATAATAAGTCTTAAAAGACAATCTTATATTAAATAAGATGGAAAAAGATATGATAAAGACAGCCGAATGATTCTTCGCCACCGAGCGAACAATTAGAATTTCTAATTTATTTTTAATATGATATAAGCAACATAATTTCTTATAGTCTTAGCTGATCTCCATCATGGAAAATCACATTCAAATTAACTATATACATGATATTGGTGATAAATAAATCAATATATTACACAATCGTGAACAGTAGTGCAGTCTATTATTGGAATATTTTTAATTTTAATGGCAACAATAATTTTTATAACCAAAGAAAAAATTAGGGACATGATATTGATATTTTTAATATCTGAAAAATTACCCATCTATGGTCAAATAGATTCGATTTTTTGTAATTTTATAGTCAAAATGACATTTAAAACTTAGTTTTTATAAAATTTCTGAAAAGAAATTTGTTTTCGTTAATTTTGTTCATCTATTCATAGCTATCTACCTACTTAACACACTCTAATAAAAATGACGAGAAATTCAATAGAAATTAAATCGGATTTAACAGGAAATGAATTGGATTCAATCGTAAATTTGATTTTTATGAAAAACCAATTCAAGTCGATTAAAACCTATTCACAAATTTAAATTGAATTAAATCTGACTGAAATCTATTCAAAAATTTCAGTTAGTTTTAATTAAAATGAATTGTTTTAAATGGGTATTTTTTAAATGGGTATTTTTCATTTACAATCAATTGGAAATTTTCATTTGATTCCCATTGAATCCGATTCAAATTCAATCAGATTTAAATGGAATTCAATCGGAATGAATTGAAAATTTTTATTTAATTCCCATTGAATCCGATTCAAATTCAATCGAATTTAATTGAACATTTTTATTAGGGAATCCTACTCCACAATTCATTATCCTGTGTATAACTTTCGGGTATGTATACTTATAGGTTCCTTATATTCGATTTAGAAGTTTTTCTGATCCATTGTACCATATACTTCAAGACATCGAAAATTTTATTGGGTAGAACTAAATTGTATTTATTATTAACTCTTTCGTTGTTATTACAATAATGCAAAATTATAGGAACTGTAAAAATAGGAAAGAAATTGAAAACAAAATAATATGTCTTTTAATTCATTTAATACAATTTTTAAAAATGTACATTTATACATATATATTTATTTTATTACATAGATTTTTTTAAATTATTAAAAATTAATTGCAATTTTATCACAATAAGTATTAATTTACATTAATTATAACACTTTTGACTAATAGAAATTTAATAAAATTTTTTAATTAACATCGGTACAGTTTAAGAGCAATTTAATTGAAATTAAATTGTTTGTCATTATTTTGAATAATTGCACCAACATTAATTAATTTTTTTTTTTTGCTTATAAAATATTGACTGAGTAGTTTTGTTATGCGCAAAAAATAAATTCGACTTTTTACCCGAATTTTTACCCATAAAAGCATTTGATAATTATGTTTAAATTTTACATGTGTTTGAAATTGCAAACACAATGAATTGCCAGGCCAGCCAGGCACTCTAAAGACCAGGAAAAATCAGATTGAATCAAAAAACAAATAAGTTATATGCTTTTAAAGATTGTTTCCCATCACTTTTTGAAAAAAATCGCACAACAAAATTTTTGAATATTAATGTCATTTATATAACATTTGTATTCACAATCAACAAATTTCGTCCATATTTTGACTATACTTTAGAATTTTTAAAATATAACTTCAAATTCATGTCACTATTGACGACCATGCTTGCATCAATAGTGACAAAAACTAACCCATGAAATGTGAGTATTAGAATTACATGCTCAATCACTAGGATTCAGCGGGAATCCTTATTATATTCAGATAACTTCAAATGACTAATCTGTGTAAAGATGTTTAAGATGAATATTTAAGCAAAGCTGCACTGGCTTATGGGTAGAAATTTGAATAATCCACGAATTTATCCGTTGCGAGCGACCATTTGTATCATTAAAAGTGTATTAGTTTAAAAAATAAATAATTAAAAAAATAAAATAAAATAAAATTGAAAATCCGCGAGATCAAATATATTTGTGCGAGTTAAAAATTTGATCAATTTGGAAGTGCCTATACTTAAAATAATGAATTTACTACAGTGGTATGATCTCATACAAGTGTCGTTGTGAAAATTTTGTTGACTTATCAGGCGAATTCACCAAGATAAACTTTACTTTTTTTTGTGAAGAAGAAACCCTTATTAAATTTTTTATATATTGGTCTATAATTTTATGACTATAAGTTTCTTTCCTTCTTGACATAGAAGTTTTTTGTTAATATTTTTGCGTTAATTTTGTTTTTTTACATATCTTTGGGTGTTTTTTTTACTATTGAATTTATGGGAACAGTTTTATTGTACACAAAAACATGAGGAATCATTTCTAATTGATCTAATTTTGGTTAAATCATTTTTTTTGATTACTTATTTGCAATCATACCGCTGTGCTTTATGGCACACAAAATATTATAAAAACTTGGCAAAACACAGTTAAGTGTTTTTTGTCAAATTATATAGATCAAAATGTTGTGTGTCAGAACATTGAACCAAACATTTTTTTACCGTTTGTTAACATTAAACTAACTGCCATTACAGTTAATAGAAAAAATATTAATCCTAATAATGATGTTATTATTCGACATTTACAACGCCAACGTTTATCAGCCTTCATTCGTCGCATTAATAATTCAGCACGTGGAACATCTAGTGTGAAATCAGCTTCAGGTCGACCAGCAGGCTGAAATCAAAAGAAAAAACAATAAGAAACACTAAAATTGAATCTTTTATCATAATTATTCTATGTATATAAAAGTTTAAATGTCCAAACTGCTTAGGAAAAAAATCTGCACCAGAAGTTTTTAGAACCTAATCATTCTCACATTTAAACATATGCAAGTCAGATTACATAAACGTTGGATGTTTTACATAAACATGACAAAAAAATAAGGATGTGTTTATAGAGTCTTTTGTAAAAAGAATTCCCCAGGCAAATGGTAGATTATATTAGCTGACCATTTTCCTTTAGAAAGCGCTTTTATGTACCCAATTACGATATTTTTAGTCTAAGTTATTCAATATCAAACCAAAATGGGATTGTATGTGAAAAAATGGAATTATTTGTATCCACTGTTTTTAAAACTATTAGAGCCTTAAGGCGATCAAATTCGAGTAAATGATAAAGTGCAGTTTGTTATTCATTGACAGTCACAAGATGAAAAGACAAACGAATTGATTTATTAAAGTGGTGTAGATTCTATTTTAATAGATCATTTAGTATACTAGATTACTTATTTGTAAACCACAAACCAATAATTATGGTTTTGGTTGTAGAATAAACCACATCAAATGTCTGTTATATTGTAACCAATATATTTTATACAATGTATAATAATCTTTGATTTGATCGTTACACTATTAAACTAACACTTATGCTTTTCCTATTACGAAACAAAAACTATAGATGCGACTCAGTAATAAATAAAAGGACAAGTATTCCATAACTAATACTGTAAATGTCCATAACTAATACTGTAAATGTTGGTTTATAGTACATGTATGTAAATTTTATATTTATATTATATTAAAATATCTTGAATTATAAAAGTTTCCCCGGCAGTGTCACATTTCAAATTTTTTAAGGAAGATCCCTCAGCAGTAATAGAAAAAATAAATTAGTAGATAATGATCCAAATTTTTAGTATGTTAGTTAAGGAAACATATTATTCTATAAAACATAAATATGGGTATCCAGCAAAACAATAAAGAGAGTAATTATTTATTAAAAATACACTAAATACCCAATATGTTTACCATATTTTTTATTTACACTCTTAATTGATCGGCAAGGTACCCAAATTTTGCAACTATAATATACTAAAAATTCGGATTATCTAGTAATTTATTTTTTTTTCTGTTACCGCCGAGCAATCTTCCTTAAATTAACAGAAAATGTAGTATTTTATTTAATAAACATTTGTATGCTCTGATGACTCAATAGTGTTGAAATTATTGAATTTGACAAATGGGTCTACCAAATTTCATCAAGATCGGAAAAATAGATAAGTAGATACTGACAAATGAAGGCCAATAAGTCAATCAATTCTCATTTTTCATGTTATAAGTAAATTCTTATTAAAAAAATATATATTTTGAAGATCAAAAATTAAAATGGATATAAAAAGGTTTTCAAACCACATTCGCGTAAATTTTTAATTGAATAAATTTCGTTCCAAGGTAGATGGACTTTTGCAAGTTATTTCTGCATCGTTAAAAAGCTGTTTGGGTTTTTAAAACGATCGAATTTAATTAAAAAGTTTAGTTAGTCTAAAATGAATTTATTACCACCCATCGAACTCTTCGAATTTTTTTGATTGTTGCCGTTCATAAGTATTCAAGATTAGAAAGGAATTTTGATAATTAAAAGTTATGATTATTAGACTTACAAGAAAAATTTCTTAGAAAACAAATATTTAATAAAATAGTTTTACAGTTGGTTGACGATTTCAATAATAAATCTATGAAATTATTTCACAATCGGAAATTATAAATTTATTTTTTTCTTGGCGTTTATATATAGCGTGTATCATAGAAAATAACCACTAACCTACTATTTGCTACCACTATTTAAGCGCAAAAAGATAATTCTACAGAATGTAAGAGGAATAAAATTTTAATTTTAAAATTGTATAATATTATTCTTATTAATATTTATTATTATTAATGATGATTTGCCAAAGACTTACAATTCTTGAATTGATACAAATCCTTGTATAAAAATAAATTAAATGAAAGGTTTTCGAATTTGCTTAGGAAAAATTAAATAAATAAAAGAAATATCATTAGGATTTACTTGATCCCATTTTTAACTATTCATCAAACTCCAAATTAGCTTTTTGGTTTTTCTTATGAATTTAAAAAACTTGGAAAATACATATAGTAACCTTTTTGAATGTCCCTATTATGTATGTAAAATCATTTTATCAATCAGTTAGCCCTAAAAGCGAAGTATAGAAGCCAAAACAAACTAACTGTTGTACAATGAGTGCAGAATAGTATAAGTGCGGCAAGTTTTCTTTGCGCAACATTGGCGCAACACTTGAGAAATCAATTCATTAATAAATTTTCGCAGAAATCATGTGTCTTAGACCGTTCATAGGGAACAGTTTTCGGTCATTTGACACAGCAAAATTTCTACGAAAGACTGGAAATCTCGACCACAGTAAACAACTCCACATGCCATGATATTTTTTTTGTTCCTTTCGATAGATGTGTTTGAAAAATTTAGATGTTGGTTACGTTATAAAATAAAATTTCAAATATCTTCGTTAATGTTAAATGGAAATATTTCACATAAGTAAATATTCATTGTGATTCCGTTAAAAATGAGTTCCCATTAATTTTGATTGGAATTTAATAGGAGTGATTTTAAAAATAAATTTTCAATTGATTTCCATTTCATTTCAATGACAATAAATTTATCAAAATTTATTCTGTTGACTGCATTAATTTTCTTTGAGACGCTGTAAATACTGAATGTTAAATAAGAAATATTCTAACTAATAGATAGGTATTCTCCATTGCTATGTTTATAATAATTTTTATAAAAATCAAGGCTGCGTGTTGCAAGTATTTTGTAATATATTTAAAATGCCACATTTGTAAAATACTTGATATTATTATTACATGAATGCATACATACATCGGTAAAGATAGCAAATTCAGTTCATTTACATTACATACTGGATATCAGCATATTATATACCATTGAATATTTTAGTAATAATAAAAAATTATAAAGACTTTTGTTATCCTAATCATTGGACATAGGCCACCCCCAAAATATCAGACTATTCGGTCCTATTTTGACCAACTGTGACTAATTTGGACCAGCTGCCATCAACAACAAATGGCCCTTTTCTGGTATAATTATATAATGTTCACCAGTAGTCGATTGACAAGCAGACTGAAGCCTAGAATGGCAGATTTAAGGGTGACAAATTTGGGAACAAAGCCAAAGAATTTTATTGACAATAATAATAATTAAGAAAAAATGGTCAGAATGATAAAACACAAATAAAAAGTTCACATATCTTAAGCTTAATGAGTGCCGTTTAAGTACCAGTCTGCTGATGCCGAAAAGTCACAACGGAACAATAGAAGAATTGAACACTTTACTTTTCACTTTTAGATCGCTGTATGATATGTTTAAGAGACCAGTACTTTTTCTAAGCGTAAGTAATCCGAGATTTGCTCGATCTCAAGTTGTGTACTATTTGCTTACTCTATTATTTGACATCAGCAAGTAATTATAATTCCGGCTCAGTGGTCAAGTAAGAAAAAGCAAAGTTAATTACGTAGACAAAAGGTTGCGGGTTCGAATCCAGGCAGTTTGATCAATTATAATAATCAAAAAAAGATAAGAACGGAGTAGAGCCCCTCCAACAACATAATCACAATATAATTATTACCTTGTGCTAGAAGGCATCTTTTGCTTTCCGGTGATGGAGTGTTTGTTCTAAAAGAGATAACAGATGACCAAAAGGTCTAGGTCTAAGACATGCTCTTCTAGTAAATATATTAGTGGAACGGATCAACAACAAATTTAAACAATATTTATCTATGATTATTATAAATATATTGAAGCTATGATAGGCTTCATATAGGTAGGCACCTTAAATAGTTATAATACTCGTAATAACATGTGGTTGGTTATATATATATGCATCATCATGATTATTATTTAGACAAGTAAATGAATGTCTCTAATGGAATATATAAATATTTTATAATTGTATGCATTATTTATATTAGTGATTTGGATCCGTAGATATTTATCTATTTTACTTCAAACAATAAACTACAGAGAAGTGATTTCGAAACTATTTTAATATCACCGCACCGCACCGCGTAACAAAAATAATCATTAATTGTATCCTCTAATTATAGTAACTAGATTCCCGTCCGTTACAGCGGTTCAATCAAAAGTGAACCTCAATGCGTGTCTTTTAACAAAAATAGTATATTAAACATAAGTGTATATATGCGTGTGTATAATAGTGTGTGTAATATAAGCCACACATCATGAAATGTTTTTTTTTATTGATTTCACGTATTTTTTATGTATAATTTTAAAAAAATCATTCTCCAACCCTTCTCTATATAAACTATAAGTTGTGCTAATTTTCATACTCCTCCGTCTGCCCAATTTTCGTAAAAGGGGTACACAGTCTTTGCTTCACGTATTAATGTATAGATTACGACTGAATTTCGTTCTTATACTCGGACATATACTATATATGTCGAATTAATTTCAGTTTAAAGTTTGAAACGCTAGAAAATATTGATCGTAGAAACAAAATTTTGATATAAGTATTCATAGAATCACCTAATTAGTCCATATACGCATGTGCGTCCATCAAACGGACCCATGACCCTATATATATAATGAACTATAAATACGTAACTAAAATACATATTATTACTATATATGTATTTGTAACTGTATAGACTGGATATTTAGAGTATTTTATGACTGTTAATGATTAAAAATAGTCCAAATAGTGATACGCAACAATTTATCAAGTATCCAAAAAATTAACATTAAAAATTAAAAAGTTATTTTAAATTGCATTTTTGCTATTTATACTAATTTATTCTCATTGTTTCAAAATCAATTTTATTCGTACAAAATAATCGACAATGTAAAACCTTTTATAGTGTAATCTATTTTCACACTTGATTAATATTTTTTTAAGTACTCTGAGACATTATATTATCAAAACTGTGTGTATTGTTTTCAAGGAAATATTTATATACAATTATTATTATTTGCAAAAGGGGCGACCTCCCGCGTTTACTGAAAGTGAAAGTATGAAAGTTTTTATTTTTTTTTATTTGTACGATTGGTATACGTACTACACAATAACAGAAAAATAGTGTATTTACAGCAGTAACGTTTTAAAATATTTGTCATCATTATATTTAAGTCATATATCACCAAATATGAAAATATTTAATTAACGCTATTCCAGAATGTGGCGTATGTTTGATAAGATTTCTGTTTAAATTATCTGTCTAGATAATTCGGAGGTATTGTCAAATATAATACCGCCCATGATTTGCAATAGACTATGTGACCGTGAGATATTTCTTTTTTAGCGAACTTTAAACGGATCTTTTTCATTATTACATTTCATTTCGTACATGGATTTATAAATAAAGGTAGCAATAAAATACTGTTAATAAAATTAAAATAGTATTTATTTCTTAATAATCACATATTTGGTAAAAATTTAATTTTAATTTTTAGTGTAGTGAGCTAAGTAGAAATTCTTATAGCTACTTTATCATAAGGTGCTCATTAGCGACTGCTCCGTATCAGCGAATTTCCATTTTTAATGCTCATCCAGGCACATCCCAGGTAAACAAAAGTATCAGCAGGACTGGCTATAACTTTTTAAACGCCACCGCAACGTGTTGTTTGACTGATGATTTGCCTGACTATAAAGTAATCTTTTTCTAATTGCAAAATTTTGTCGGATGACCCACCGGTTGGATATTCTGGAATTATGAATTAAAATTCTTGATGACATTTTTGAAAAATGCTCTCATGCCGATAAATTGCATAATTTTTTTTTTTTAATTAGACCTTTGGATTAAATTTTTTTACTATACTATAAACAAAGCCAAGTTGTTTTGTTTGAAGTTAAAATTTATTGAAAATTTACTCTTCTTATAGATTTAAAACTGACGATTTTGAGTAAACGATTGAATTTATTACTTGTTTCTTACGCCAAAAGAGGACTTTAAAAGATTTAAAAGCCTGTACTTTATATACTTTATCTCCAATGAAATAATGTTTGTTTGGCTTAAATTCCAAATGTTTGTACTAGTTTTCATAATTTATGGAGAATAGCGTCTGATGAAAAGCACTGAGAATAATATCATTTTTAAATTTCTTAACGTCATTAACGTCCTCTAAAATGTATAAAAAAATTGACCGGTTATCTTGCAGACATACAAAAATCAGTTGTTTGAATAAAACTGATAAGAAATTAGATTAAAACTGAAACATTATTGTTGTGTCGCGTTTTATCAGTAAAGCGATTACCTCTTAACTGAGAGAATGAATGACACATCTAGTAAATCTCTTACTGTTTTAAAGTGTATACTAAAAATGCAAATAATAATATGAGTAAAACCATAAGTAAAGGAGAAAATTCTTGTATTATATTTTTAAATAATTTTTATTTTGTTTTAATTTTCCCATAGTTATTATTTCCGTACTTCCTGATATATAGATATAATTTTATTATAGCTATCTATATAAGTAATACGAATATATTAAATAATCATATAATTGATTTTAACAAATCATTGAACATAATAATGTCTACTGCAGATTACTAACAATAATAAGAGAACATTATCGATTTTATATAAGACAATGTGTAGTTTATTTATTATATCAGCGTCATTTCAGTTTCTTAAAATAGTACTACAAAAATGCGTTCATAATAGTGAGCCCACACAATATAGAATTTTGTCTGCGTATCTTTTGTCTGCTTTTGCCTAAGATTATGAAAGTTCTTAATAAATTCAGAGCAAACTTTTTATGTTTCTTTTCCTACTTTGTCAATATTTTATTTTAAAAACCTTTACCAGCACTTTTCCATATAATATGCTATTTTAATTTAACAATTATAAATAACAACTAATAGTGTTAATTGTTAAGGTACTTGAAATAAGATTGAGTATCAATGTTTAATTTATTTTTAATAGTTCATAAAATATTCTAAATATCTAGTCCATACAGCTATTAATACAAGAATAATATGTAGTTTATCAAAACATGTTTCAAACTAAAGTTGTTTGTTTTTATAATAATGAATTTTTGAATTTTTGTTGATCTTTTATGATTCAATATCATGGGATTTGAAAGCCCGATTTTGCTAGAATATGTTATCAAAATTCCTACCTTTATTTCTTTTCATTTTTAAGTTATCTTGATAATGGAAAGTCGTTCGGATGAACGGACAAACAAACATGGACTAAGTTATTAAATGCAAACCTATACCAAATATTTATGACATTTCAGACGGATTTGGAATATGATAAATATAAAAATACAAAATATATAATGATTTATAAAATGATAGATTATGATTTTTGCTTCGACCAGTATTAATAAGAAATCAGATACCTTTGTTTAGTAATAATTTATAATAATTTGATTAATCAGTCATTGTAACAACATTCAATGATGCATTAAAAAACCAATTTATCGGGGTATACTAACTACAAAGTACATTTCTAATCGGAAATTCAAATATTTTACAATATTTATTATGATGATGTCAACACTGAAAAAAGTATTTAAAATCTATTATATAATTTATTGTTATGTTACCTATTGAATGATGTAGTGTTTAATTAAAGTAATTATCTATAATTAGTTTTTTTTAATTATTTCATAATTATTTATAACAATAATATAGAAAAAAAAGTAAAGTACTTTTTTTATCGGCTATTTTTAATCTGAACAACAAAATTATTTTTAGTTTTCTGTCGGTAAAAAATATTTTATTCTACAATGTTTTAATGAAATTAGGTTATTTTAATTTTAAAAAAGAATTTTCCCGAGATGAATAAGAAATTATCCCAATTTATTTGTTTTAATTATTTATCTATGTATAATTATGTCCCTTAATTATTTCATAATTATTTGTAACAATTGTATAGAAAAGCAAACTAATTCGCAAAAAAAAAAATACACTGCCAATAATGGACACAAAACTCCCTAGCGGTGTATACATATATCTCTGGCAAGTTACGAATAAATTGCAATTTGGATATGAGCTGTAAAAAATTTCAATCATTGCTTTTTATCGAATTGGCAATTTTCAAATAAACTCTTTTTTAATGGGTTTTTTATAATACCCAATTTTATATATTACAAATAATGCCCAACGATTTAATAATATAAGTCTCCAAAATGTGATTTTTTAAATCAGGATCACAATACTCCCGATATCGTAGATATAACTCAGAAGTAAAATCTGTTGGGAATTAAAAATAATTAAAAAAAGAAAATTTTTTGAAATGTAAAAAATTAAAATGTATTTGAAATTAATCTTATTATAGTTTTAAAAGTGACATATGCATTTAAAAGTATACCAATTTATTTGTTTAACTGGTTTATTTTTTGCCACAATTGTTCAACATGATAAATTTGAAATTTCAAGAAGAATATTTGTAAAAAGAAATTATTTATAATAATAGTCATAACTGTAGTAAATATTACTTTTAAAAACTAAAACTTGATATTTTATACTTTGATTACAGAATTAAACAAAATTTCTCAATTTTATTTATTCAAAATTTCTAAAAATTAGATGAAAAAATTACAGGAATTTTTTTGGTTTTTATTATTGATAAAGGAATGCAAAATTATTTTATAACATTTTTTATCTTAAAATTTTGTGTTTACAACCTTTTAAATTTCTCAAACTTATTACCGCAAAGTTTTGGAGGGAATTAAAAAATACGTCCTTTTGTTAGAGTACATACTTCTTTCCGAGTATGCACTGTGATTCATGCAAACTCATAATGCTATGAAGATCAAGAGTGCAGATGGGTTAGGAAAATATAAGGGAATTTATTCAATCAACATTTAGCAATGTATATTTTACAAAATTCACTCAAAATTTACTTTTGATGAAGTTGAGCGAATATTTTATATAGTTGCCATGGCAATAAAAAATTAAAATTACGTGTCTGTTCGTTTTGCTGGATAATTCCAAATTTGTAAATTTTATTAGCAATTTAAAATTTATTAGCAATTTATAAAATTATCACATAGAAATTAAAAAATTGTATTTATAAAAATTACAAATTTGTGTTTATAAAACAGGGAAAAAAAACTAAAAAGTCTTATAGCCAATTAGTATAATAATAATATTTATTAATTAATCAATTAATATTCGAATTAAAATATTTTAATAATATACATAACATAACAATATTTATATAAATAATTTATTTCCATTATAAATTAATTTAAAAGAAGTATTCTTACAAAATATTACTTACTAAAACTACAGTGTGTGCATGCGTATATATAAATATAATAAATTCAATTCAATTCAATTCAATTCAAGTACAATACTGTTTTAATTCATCAATCGTACAGGGCTTGCGACAACATTCATCGATGATACTACGTCGTGGACGTCGAAAAATACGTGGATACATTGCTTCAGCACTCATTTTCGATCGAAATGGAAATACAGGTTTTAGATCAAAATTTGTTGCACCAATCGCATTATCATCATCCGTGTAGTCGTATTCACTTTGAAATGCTTCCGATTTCTTGTAAACTGGAACCGTACCACTGCCTTTACATACCAATTGTATGGTACTTACAAGTAGCGGGCCACATAAATGACGTGAACGTTTCATCCGTCCTGGTGTTGATATAATATCTTCTGGATCAAATATATCACTTTGTACATCATTGATAATTATCACTAAACATATTATGCTGATAATTAATGACCAATAATGTGTAGCCATTTTAACTATTTGAGTTGATTGTTGATACTGAAGATTATTCGAATAAATCGAAGCTTTTATAGTTGTGCCACTAAAAAATTTTGCTCGATATTTTATGCGTACGAAAAACTGTACACTCGGAATTGATTTAAATGAATCATTCATCTCAATATCTGAACGTAAAATGAATTTATAAAAAGTTATATTTAAATCATCTTCGAAAATATCTGGGTTATGGCTTCGACTACTTAACGCAGCTGTGATTGGCTGGTTAGTCAATCTTAGATATCAAATCTATAAAGAAGTTGCACTGCGTTTAAAATTTAAAACGTTATACGGATTCTTGACCTCTTAAATTCGTTGCCGAAAATTTGTTATAATGTAATTTAAATAGCTATAAAAATGTGACTAAAATCAAAAACAGTGGGGAAAATGAAAAATATATATGATGCCATAATCACTCAACAGTGAATCTCACTGTCTTTAAACAAAACAGTATATTAAATAAAATATATGCGTGTGTATGGTAGTGTGTGTAATATAAGCCACACCTCTTATATATGCGTGTGCCATAGTGTGTGTAAGGTTGTTTTTATTGATTAATTGTTATTTTTTATGCATAATTAAAAAAAAAAAAAAAACTCATACTCCAATCCTACTCTATATAAACTTTAAGTGTGCCAATTTTCATACTCCTCCATCCGCTCAATTTTCGTAAATATTTTTGAATATGTTATAGTTCAATTTTTGATGAATTCGATTGTAAATAAATAAAAAGGGTTGAGGTAATAGTTGAGATTTGATATGTAAATTATTGTGACATGTGTATTGATACTTGTCTGAATCAATTTAATTTCTTAAGTGTAACGTGTGGCGCCAAGATTATTTGAAAAAAATTTCTATATAAAATTTTATTTAGGTAGAAAATTATGAAAAAATTATCGAATATAGTTGTTATTGCATGTTAAAGTATTAAATACAACAATACACTAAATAGATAAAAGTAATCAAGTTATAGGTAAATCAAACCTGTGTAGGTACTAACAATCGTAAAAACCAATTAGCTTAACTTATTCAAGTTCATTAAACAATTTATATTATATTTAATGAGTTGTAGCTTCCCAGTTTAAGACAAATAGTTTGAGCACAAAATAGAAGAATATGGTTGACGGTCTTACGGGTATTTTGCTGTCGGATGTAAAATCTCTTTTCTAGGATGTCAAATTATAGTTATTTATTTTTTTTAAATATAAAAGTTCTTTTATTTATATGGTTAGCCAAGAAAATGCAAAGTGGTCTAAAAATTAATTGGTTCATATGCAAAGAAAACAAGCTTTAAAAATTTGATAAAAATTAGTTGAATATCTAAATAGTTAACTCGGTTAGTTGTTATCATCACTAATACTTTACCTACAATATACAAGTGATATGAGTTTCTTAAAAATTTACCTTTTTTTTGTACAGATATTAAAATTTTAAATTTTTATTTACATTGTTTACTGTTATGTGTTTGTTTTGATAAAATATCCTTGAAAAAATTTGACTTATAAAAACAAAAATTTCTTACAAAGTATCTACTTAGCGTCATGCGCAGAGTTGTGAATATAAAATTTACTCCGAAATTTTAAAATAAAAACGTAACTAATATCAATTAAGATTACTTTAAACTTTTCTTGGTTTAAAAGGAATATTTTTCCTATTCAACATTTTTTCTATTCAAAAGCTATAGACAGCAGTTTTTGTTTGAAAAACTAGCCAAATTTTTAAACAAAATCTATTATGACTTTGGAAAATTCTCAACAGTGCTTCCTCAATTTTTTTGGAAACTAGGGTTTAAAACACTTTTTTTTAAGCTCCCAACATTAAAATTATCTTATGTGTACTTATTTTGAAAATTTTCCCAACATAAAAATTTTTAATGGAAATGAGCATTGAAAATTTAAAAAAAAAACTGACATGTCTGCTGGACATATGGAAACTTAACAGCAGTTTGTGTTGGGCTATTGGCAATTTTTTCTAACAAAAATCCATAAAAATTTTGAATTGGACGAAAAAACGTTTTTTTCATGATGATCATTGTTTATGATTTCTGAAAAATAAATAAGTAGATAATGATCCCTATTTAAAGTATGTTAATTAAAAATACACTAAATAAACTTAAAAGAAAATTTATTGTAGAGAGCTTTACTCTTTATGTTTTGAAGAAATAAAACTTCAGATTTTTTCTTTGTTCACTATATAGTGGACTTTAAAATTAGTTTTTAAATTACGGTTATTTAGTATATTTTTATTTAATAATTACTCTCTTGATTGATGAGTAAGGTACCCAAATTTTCCAAATTTTAAGGAACCATCCTTAATTCAAATAATAACACAGTGAAAAATTCAATCACAGTTTAATATTCGCAAACAGATCATAATTGTAGTTAAAAATCATTTAATACAAATAATGTATTTTAAAGAAAGTGATCATTGTTAATCGTGCTTAATATAAAAAAAAAAATTTCCGGGGAATTAAAGATACAAAAACAGTGAAAGTTGTTACAATATGATGAATTATGATCTTAAAAACTATGCTACTATGTTACTTAAATATTTTACAATGAATAAATGAATGAATGCCCTTCAATTAATTCTACATTGCATCTTCATCATAAAATTAATTGTAGATAACACTGTTGATAAAATAGTACACGATTATCACGATTCATTGTCTGTCCGCTGTGTGGGTACCGTGCATTAAATTGCTTTCTTTTGTTCTTATGCTTACAAAATACTATTTTATCACTTAAATGATACATAAGTCAATGAATGGTGGTATATGATTTAACATAGAAAATTTCTTAAAATTTATTAACAAATTTATAAATAAATAATAATTTATATTTTCAATTAAAAAAAAAATAACACTCATGCAATTTCTTCAATCATTCTTTAAATTTTAACCCAATAACTACAATTAAATTTTATTTTTTTTTATAATTCAATAATTGTTTTTTGACATTAGCAATGCAATTATACAAAATTATATTTGCAATAATTTTTTATTACTAATTTTTGCTACTCATAATGTATCAAGTTAAGAAGCCCTTTTCCCTTATTATACACAAATGTTGTTAATTCATGACCGATATATGCCATTCTTACTTATTACAGCGTTTTGCATTAACATTTTTTTCTAGTTTTTTATGTCTTTTAAAAAAGCATTATATATGAGAAATGTAGGAAATTTTATCTATTTTAATTTTTTATGTAAGAGACTTGTGGAAAAACGCTTCCTTTCTGAGATATTGGCCAAAACCTAAAAAAAGTGTCAAAATTTACTGAAAAATGCCCAGAAATCAAAGTTCCGGACGAAATGTTTTCCCGAAATTATAAAATTTGCGTTCAGTGACCCAAAAAAACACTGAGAGTGAGAACTTTAGAAAAACTTTCCTCTGAGAATCCTAATAGGTATAGTAATATAGGTTTACATATGTCATTTTAATTGTGTAAAAATGGATTATTTTGAAAATAGTTTTTAAATAAAAATAGAAATCGGTAAAAAAACTTAAGGTAGCTTACAGTCACAGAGTATTTTATGTGATAAAAATAAATGTTACAGATTTTAAAATTGAAACTCAATCGGTTAAATCGTTCTGGTTTTTTACATATGCTATTAAAAGAAATGTATTCAATAATGTGTATTTTCACTTAAATACCGATATATCGTAATCCATTAACAAACTTTGGCTACCATCGACAGTTACGTATTTTAGTTTTATCTTAAATATTCAAGTTATAAATCCTTTAAGAATTAAACTCTACCTTTTAGAACTATAAATGTTTAATTTAAAGGTTTTTTTTTTTTTTTTAAGTATTGTTTTATTTAATTTTCAACGGGATTTCCGCATTGTATTACTTAATACTAAATTATGTGACAAAAATATATATTATTTTAACAATTGTTTTTATTTACAGGTCATATTTTATAAAAAATATTATGTCATTTTATGTAAGTAATTGTAATGTTTATAAGTACTTACTTAAATTGTTACGTCTATATATATATATATATATGTATGGAATTGAGATAATTAGATGGTATTGTCTTATTAATTTGTTGAAGTGTATGCACTTTGCATGTGGGTACTCATAGCTCCGTGAGCTGTAGACCTCACTAAATGGGTTTTATTCTATGTGAAATTAGCCACCCAATATTGATTTTTAAATTTTTTTGCATGAATCATTTGTACATCTTTTGCAGACATTTCCACAACCTTTTTTATCATAAGCACGGATTTTGAGAAAATTGTAAAACAATATTTCTGGAAACCAACTTTACACTAGCCCCCCCTCCATTGGTCGAATTTTTTGTGAATCCTTTTTACACTTTTGCACAACTTTTTGTCGTTTGCACAAATACTGTTTTAGAGAAAAACAAATTTTTAAGGGCTATTTCAAACTATCCCGATTATTGCTGAAATTGATCGATTTTTCAATTTGTTCTACATGAATCGTGTGCACAAGTTTTCACAGTCTTTCATTTTTCACCTCCCCCCCCATTTTTACATGAAAACCATTCATGTAAATTCAAAAACTCAAACTTTGGGATATAACTTCATATAGGTGAGGGCTTAGAAGATAACATTATTTTCTTCTTTCTCTGATCATATCATTTCGCATAGATTGCAAAAAGCTTATATAGAAAAATGTAGATGTTTTTTTAGATTTTCGAAAATGGGAGGGAGTGTATAGTTTTCCACGTTCCATCGTCATTTCATATCGATTATAAAAAATCGCTGGGACAGTGTGATATGAAAAAATTCCTATATTTCCTACTTCCCGTAATTTTTTCATTATATTTCCACTGATTGCAAAAGGAATGTAAAGAAAAATCAATAAATTTTTAGAAATTTTTCCCAAAAAGAGTAAAGAAATTTTTCCAAAACTATAAATTCACATCTAAGCATTTGTTCTAATCCTCTTAATAATAGAAATACAAAATATTAAATTATTTTTTATCTATTTTTTTATTTGTTTGTTAATTAGACAGGCAGTCGGAATTATTAACAAGTTTTTCTGTTGTTTTATTTTTTTATTTTTTGTTTTGTTTATTTAATGTTTTTATATAATTTATTATATTATGTGTATTATATTTCTTTTTAAATCAAATATGAAATATGAATAACATTATATAGTACATTTACACATACATATACAGGAAGTTTCAGGAGCAAAAATATATATTTTAGTAGATGGAAGTACTGACGATTTGTAATAAAAAATTCCAACGTGATCAATTATAAATACGCCGATAGAATTCTAAAAAATCCGGTGCACCAACACCCGAAACAGGGCACATGCATTTAGAGTTGAACAACTTTGAACATTCTCATTTTCCTTGAATTAAAATGTTTTGAGCTACATCTAAAAAACTGTATCTCTATAGCAAAGAGTTTTGATAACTTAATCAAAGTTCTACACTAAATAAAATTTGAAATTGTGTTATATTTTTTTATTGTAATTCGTCTGTACTACCATCACCTCCCAAAATATTACCACCTGAAACAGCCTGTATACAATAATAACAAGTGTAAAATGCAATTAACTAATTAGATAATTAAAATGTAATACCTATGTTGTATTGGTGTGTAGCTAATATAATACCTTTGTGAATTTTTGTTGTTTGTATTAAATAAGGATGTTGTATATATAATAATTTAGATGTAGAATGGATGCTTTATGCAATAATTGATAAACAAAGACTATTATTTTATAATTATTAATGAGAACTCTAGGATTTTTCGAATAAATTTCGATTTTTTCCCCAATTTCCTAGATCAAATTATTTTGTATTTTATAAATACGTATTTCGATTACAAAGTAGTCATCATCAGTATGAATTAGCTAGTTGTAATGATTCTCTGAGGTGATGTTACTCGTTGCTCATTTGGTGACTAGTTGCTAAATTAGCAAAAATCTTAAAAATCGAAAAAAAGTTCAAAATTTTTTGTTCGATGTTAATGGGTTTTCTAGGATAAATGAAGTCTAAAACTTTCAAAAATAATATTTATTTTACGATCGGTCGACTAGTTTTCGAGATATTGCATGCAATACATCCGATAAATCGGCCTCTGGATCGGATTTCTAGCGATATCTCAAAAACTACACATCCAATCGTTAAATAGATGTTATTTTTGAAGTCTGCGGGTCAAAAACTACCTTAGGACATATATTTCGTCCAAATCGGGAACAGAAAAAATTTTTCGATTTTCTCGATTTTTTCAAAGGGGTACCCCTTAAAAAAAATTCAAAAATTCGAAAAAAAAAAATTTATCCGATTCAGGAAA
This sequence comes from Chrysopa pallens, assembly GCA_020423425.1. Taxonomy (NCBI): domain Eukaryota; kingdom Metazoa; phylum Arthropoda; class Insecta; order Neuroptera; family Chrysopidae; genus Chrysopa; species Chrysopa pallens. Next base: position 55,655,407 of record CM035594.1, on the reverse strand, counting down.
AAATATGTTTATAAGTGTATTTTGAGCCGTAGATTTCAAAAATAACATTTATTTATCGATTGGATGCTTAGTTTTTGAGATATCACAATAAATTCGGTCCAGACGCCGATTTGGCGGATGTATTTCATGCAATATCTCCAAAACTAGTCGACTGAACATTAAAAAAATATTATTTTTGAAATATTTAGATCTCAATTATCAGAGAACATCCATAAACAAAGAAAAAAAAATTTTGAACTTATTTGTCGGTTAGCCACCTAGTTGTAATAGCAATGATTTTTTACTATATGTGCATAAAGGTTAAAAATAGATTATAATGCGCTTGCATACGACTACCGCCTGATGTAGAACGACTCTTACTTGAATTGTATTAATAAAATTTTACTGAACCTCTACCACGGTATCATTTTTTCTACTTGATCGATATTTTTATTAGATAATTCATCTCAAAATTTAACACACAAAAAAAAAACATTTTATATTTATTAACTTCCTATTACATTTTATCTTTGTGAATTAGTTTTACTAATTGTATACCAATTTAAAAGTACATTATTTGATATAATAATTAGGCTAAGTAATTATTATGATACAATAAATGTTACTTTAAAACAATATAATTCGAAAATTATATATTTTATGAATCTCAGGAACTTGGAATTTTTATAAACAAATGATGAAAAATTAAAAATAATTTTTTTTACTACGTTTCGTTGTTTTATTTTCACCATCTTCAGGTAATCTACAATGAATTCCAAGTAAAATAATAAAAATTAAAAACTATTAAGTATTACAGAAAGTTATATAAAAATAATTTCATATATTTACATTTTATCACTAATCTTTGACGGGATTTATTTTTTCGATCTTGAATGATAATTATTTTTTATAATCATAATTAATATTTGTTATTAATAAGCATTGGCAGTTTTAATGTAAAAATGCAATAATAACATTGCAAAATAGAAGCTACAATATTGTTCATTGAATGATCCATAAAAAAGGTGTAGGTTTTTTATGATCAATAAGTCAAAAGTCATCACGTATTGAGTTTAGTAGAAATAAAATAAAAGTACATCCTAGATCAGTTTGTAATAAATTATTATTTGACAATTATGAATTATTTCTAAGACACATAAAGTTACTTGAAGGAACATGAAACTTACTAAATTATTAATAACATTGAACTGTGTTTTCAACCTCTTTATATTAGCTAAGCTATAGTAAATGAGGAAGAAAAAAACTTAATAAGCGATATAACTCTTTACGAATACTCTCAGCAAAATAAAATTAACAAATTTACAGGATAATCGTGGTAAACAATATTTTTAAAAAAGTCAAGTTTTGGCTTTTTTCGATCTTAAATTTCTTATAGTATGAAAACGAAGCATGCCTAGTGTGAATTTATACCTAATTTACACTTAAAAACAATAAAAATAGCTTCGAACCTTTTAGTCAACCCAAAAAGAAGCCAAAATCCTTAATATTTCAGCTATTCTTAAAACAATTCCTAAGTACTTTTTTTTGACTGATCGTTTACAAAAATAATATATTATGTTTTAAAACTACATAAAAACACACATCTATATAATTAACCTAAAACAGTAGCTATAATTTGTTTTTTTTTTTTTTGGTAAATATTTAGCATCATAATTTTAGGTGTTCATCATACCGTATAAGAATAATAATTTTAATAATAAAACTAAATATTAATAATAATATTGTACATATATATGTAATTATAACAAATATTAAGTATTTGTTATGTAAAAAATATATAAATAAAAATAAATAAATAAATAAATAATAATAAAAATTATTTAATTTTCTGCAGGTACTGCTGATTTTACTACATAGGATATATTTCATAATAATTGTATTAAATAGTGTACATTTACTTTAAAAATAATAATAATCTATGTCTTTCAATGCGAAAAAATATACTGTGAATGCACAAAGTACCTCCACATACAGGTTAAAATGGCACACATTAGAAATACAATAATAGGGAAGATGCAGCAAAATAAATTTGTTATTTTACTCATCAAAATGTGAAACTAGGCTAAATATCAAACAATATTCGAAAGTTGCATTAAAATTGATTCAAAAACGAATAAGTTATAAGCTCTTAATGATTGTTTTCCATCTCTAGCTTGCAAAGAAAGTTTTATGGGTGATTCTACGATAAGCGATTATTTTGTATAGAAAAATCCTACAACAAAATTTTGAATATTAATGTAATTTATGTATCACATTTTTATTCATAATCAACTCATTTGTGCCTACTAACATTATTTATCTTCAATTTTGAAGGAAAGTATATAAGTGTATATAATTACCAGGACAACGATAGCTCCCCATAGAATGTCTTTTGGGTATTCTCACTAAGGAGATGAACATGTATGACGTTAAGTATGCAAATCGCCTTCTTGGTTTAATTAAAAATTTTTAACGTCTTTTTTAAGATTTTTAAATAAGCTCAAATACATGTTCGTGAAATAATAAAGAAGCTCCAATTGAAGTGATAAATAAATTCTTCATTTTCCCTATTGACATAAAACTCATTCAACAAATCAGTTTTTGGGTATAAGATGAAAATGCATTTTCTACATTGAATCATATATAACTTTTTGTACCAAATTTCATCAAAAGAAAATTTTATCAAAATCGAATGACAGGTTCATGATATATCCGAACCGTTCACGATATAATCGATTTCCCCAACTCTTCGGTGAGATTATCCGTTTTTAAGTCAAGTTTTGTATATGACATTAGTTACTTGTGTGCAAAAATTGAAAAACAATATCTTGCATATATTATATTAGCGATTGTCTTTATTATATAGAGTCCTTATTTTTTGTGTCATTTAAATATATATGATGATCCAATTATGCAATGTTTATATATAGAGGTAAAAAATATGTATATTATTAAGTATAAGTTTATATTATTGTTTCTTTGTTCACAATTATGTCAAGAACATCACTAAGTTGCATATGTAAGTGAGTGTTTAATTGAATATATATCTATTCAATTCAATTCTGAAACATAGATAGATAAGTAATGGATTTATATTGCATTTATTTATTTATTATGTACAAAGAATATTGAACTATTTCCATCAATATTTTATATATGTTTACTTAAATGTATAAATCGATTTTAAAAATAATAAAAAACAAATAAGTACTCATAAAAATTAATCGAATTAATTGAATAGTGTTTGGATGTACCAATCCAATAAACTAATATACTACGAGAATAATTATTAATTTTATTATTTACACCAAGGAAATTAATGAGATCTTCATGACTTTAAATAGTAACTGATTTGAGAACGGCTAAAGCATGAAATTAAAAAATAAAACTCCGACCTGATATTCGGAAACAATAAAATGGTTAAGTTATGACAAATAGTTTTTTTTTTTTAGATTTTTTCAAATTATTTGCTAAAATAAACTTTTAAGAGAAAAAAATTGCATACAAAACTTAGAGATATTTTAAATGTCTATAACTATTGCTACGATTTATTGAAAAATTGCAGAAAAGATGCTATTTAATAAATTCATTAAATGGCCGAAATCTGAATTCTGAGGAAAAAAATAGTTTCTAAGAAAATCGCTTGTATCAGCCGACTGTTGGCAGTTGCGACAAACAAAGCCTACGTTAGTATATTTTTTAATCAAAATTGCGTAACCATGGAAATAGAAAACCATTGATGAAATGCAACCATCTTATTGGTTAACAAAAAAAACTAGCCAAGGAAAAAAAACCGAGAAATAGGACATGAACTATAGCGCATAAATACTAGCACTTATGCAATAGTGACGTCATTCTCCAGCACAACTTCCATCATCGTTGCCATCACAGCACTCCACAAATAATCAAGCGGGCAAACCAGTATCGTATGTGCCAAGCTTAATTTTCATTGGCCAGCAGACTTATGAATTTATTATGAAAAATAAGGAACTGATTTAAAAAAAATTACCAGAATATACTGCAAATAAATTTTTCTATCATTTATGTATAAATTTATGCAAGTTCTCAATTGTGAAATGTATTAAATTTTCAGTATTCTACTGTACCTAAAATATCTGAAAATATAATACAAAAAAATGATTTTATTTGAATAAATAACATTATATAATATTATACATTTAAGTGTATTGAAATGTTTGTACAGATTTAATATTCAAAAAATGTGTTAATTTTTGAAAGATTTATGGCATATTTTATTAATGTGATACCTTGAATATGTGAAAGAATTTGCATTATAAATGAATATACGACTGTGTTATGTTGTAAATCGATTATCATTCAAACGTTTATTATTATTGTCTATTTGTATATCAATTTATAGATATTAATATTTATAATTTCTGCGTTAGGGTTTTTTTGTTGTGGATCATTTTGATGTCTTATAAATATTGCAAATTTTTTAATTAATTATATAAATAAAAGGAATTTTTATGCTTCAAAAATTATTAGCAAATATCCAAGTAGCAACAAACGATGATGAATAGTTGTTTTAACTATGTAAAAACAATACAACCATTGAAGAGCATTTACCTAACGCGAATATTGTTCACCAGTGGTTATTTGAACGGTTAGCCAAATAGTGTGTATTTAAAAAAGAAAATATGTTTTCTAAAGTATATTTCTACAACTTCAGAATTAATATCGATGCAATTAAAAATTTATTAACTGCTGGACAGTGTACCCCCTATTATTTAATTCATGAGAATATATTTTCTGAAATTCGCCATAAGCAAAATGTATATTCTTGTAGAAAACTGACTGGTAATAATTTTCTCCCTTAAATATATGAATTTGAAATAAATAAAATATGAAAATATTTAAAGAAAAAAAAAAACAAAAATAACATTATATCAATACTTTCTTCTATATAATATATTAATAATTATTATAATTTAAATATTGTATTATCATAATTATTTCCTTCCGTAATATATGAACACTTACATTCCATCATCAACATAGCTTATACAAACTTTATAATATACCAGATGTTTCATTGCTTACGATATTACGTGACAAATGTTAAATTAAATTATATTAAGTGCAAAGTTAGATTGTATATATTTTTATTTCATTTAGTCTAAAGTTTTTAACGTTAGCAACGGCGTCCATTCCGAACGCAGTTCCTGTAGGCTTCCTTGCCTCTTACTACTAAAATACCATAATAGTGTATAATAGCTGAAACGTAAACTTTCACATGCCATTTCTCCGAAACGATTGAGCGTTGCATAATATTATTTAAAGGGGAGAAATCTCTGTGGGGGTACAATTATGAAACGCAATCTCATTCTAAATAAAAAAAATCATTCAAAATCTTTTCCAATAAATTATTCCGATTACTTGCTTACTTTCTTTTATAGGTGGGCTCTTACGTTATTTTCATTTCGTTTTACAAAAATTTTCTTATAGAATTAAACATTAATTTTATCAACGAATTCTACAGTGAACAGTCTGTATAATGTTTATAGATACTTCATACATATACCTAAGTGTATTACAATAATTTGTTTTTAAATTGCATAATAATAGTTGTTTAAAAAAAAAACGTTATACAAGGATGAATACCATTCATAAACAGACATCACACATTACCACACAAAATTTAATTTAATTTTAAATTTTTTAAAGATCCTAATCTGAACTTTAAGTGTGATATTAAACGAAAACTAAGACATAGTTTATTGGTTATTTGGAAATCTTCGAATGTTTAGCTCGATAGTCATCAAAAAATCATTAATTTTTATTTTCTTTTACTACAAATAACAGTATTGTAATCCTGTCAAAATTTCAATTTGGAGTTTGGACCGAAACTACATGTTTTCAGAAATTGGTGTATGTGTGTTTGTGTGCGAGTTTGTGTGTCAAAATTCACCAAATTTAGCATTCTGTCTGCCATAACCTGTGGCAAATGAAAAACATATTAAGCAGGTTGACATTTTAATAAGTAAATATTATTATTTTTTAATTAAATATACAAATATAATTATTATATTAAAACATAACTAATCAATTTAATTATTATATTTATCATTTTTTTACAACAAAACAATAAAATTGTTTTTGATGCAATATAATGGTAAGTTATAATTGAAGGTCTATTACCACACATGTTACGCGATAACGATTATCACTTTTATTTTTAAATAAAATTGAAATGATATTAGTTGAAATATATTTTGAAATAATAAGAAATAATCATCCCAAATATGTCATAAAAACTTGAATATACAGTGTTGATTTCAAAATTAACCCTCATTAATGTTTTAATAACAAATATAGTAAAATACATTTTCGAGAGGTTTCTTAGCTTATAGCCTGGTCATTTTAGACATAAAAGTAAAATATGCCCAAAAATATGTACTTTTTTTTATTACTTAATTTAACGCTAGTCTTAGATTCTCATACAATTTAAACTAATCAATTTGTTCAGAATTTGAGCGGTAAAGTATGTACAGTTTTTGATCAGTTAGGTTAGAAAACGACTTCAATTTGACAAATTGATTCTATTGTCAGTTGCGGACTGTCATTAAAAAAAAACATTATACTTAAAATAAAAATTAAAAAATTTAAGCCTTAGCTATTAAATTTGGTTTATATTTTTTTGTACCAATTAAATTGATTAATTTCGTTTTCGTAATACGTATCATGACTGATACCCCTGTATTTTTTTTAATTTGGGAACCTATTCCATCGTATACAAGAATTGGCACAGGTTTCAGATGTAATTAACACTCATTATACCGATTGAAAATCAAACATATTCAATATTAGGTAACTGTTTAAATAATAGTACAGATGTATGTACAATACATGTTCAAACAAACACTGCAGTATTAACACAGTACTTAACATTGAATTCCTATAGGTTATAGCTTGATTTCCAATCGGTATAACAAACACTATCCTTAGTGCTTTGATTTCCGAAAAAATACTGGGTTGAAGTAATTCTAATTATTCTCTCTAGCACTCACTCTTAAATTTTTCGACCCAAATGATTTTACCCATAACGATTTGCTTGTACAAATTACTTTAAACAAGTAAATCGGTGTACAAAGTCAAGTTAACTCATGTCATTTTAGAACAGCTTTGCTAATATCTATTCACATACAAATACCGTCTAAAAATGTGTATTAAACGTTAATATGGTAAGCGCTCGTCAAAAACCTCCTTTTTTCTTATGAATAACATCCATAAGCATCAAACTTTTGGATATCTGATTTTTAACTGCCCAGTGGGAAGTTTTTGTAATGGAATTTATTTTGTGAATCCTATATCCAATGTTTTCAAAGAGATACCTGTCCATGTATGCATGCATGTGAATTTGGAATTTTGCATCACATTCATTCGGACTTTTGGAATCGCATTGATTCGTTATATTAGGTTGCACACGTAAAAATGTCACTGAATGAGTTCAGCAAAATCTGCCTAGTTTTTTTTTTGTTGAGAATAAAAATCAAAAAGATAAAAAGACAAATTCGTAAAAAAAAAAAAACAAATTATTGTTCTTTTACTCTACTCATTGGGGGAAGTTCGTTGTGTCAAGTAATAACCATTGTAATGTAAAAAACTAATAAAAATTTTCTCATAGACTTTTCATACAATTATAAATATAATAACATTACTAAGAATCTTATTTAAGACCATTACTAAGAATGATATAATAATTTCGGTTATTTATCTATAAAAATTTTGTCTTGCATAATATCCAAATTATTTACACCTGATAAAAACACACTCAAAGAGATTTTGTATAAAATTTGGAATAATAGAATGTTCATCTTTACAATAATACCTACATGATTGTCTAGTAATAATTTAACAAGGCATAACCGTTTATAATTTTATAATATTTCACATAATAATAATTATCAATTTAAATATATTTATTATTCTGAGACACAAATCAGTGATATTAATTGAAGTTATTATAACATAAACCTAAAGACCTACTTAAAATATTGAAAGATTTTTTTACGAAGAAAGCTTAATTACAGACAAAAATTATAACAAAAATACAATTTTTTGGATTAATTCTTTTGTTAAATAGTTTGGTCAAGGATGCATTGGATCCAATGGATCGATTGATGACGCACGGTCGGACGTTCAGACAATCGGATATGGACTTATTAGGTGTTTCTATGAACAACCAAAAACAAAATATGTATTCAACTTTCCATTCAACTTAAATGCAATACCATTTCCATTATACCGCAAATAATGAAAAAAAAAATGAATTGCAAATGTAAATAAAATTTATATTAATTGTACATTTAGACTTACCCTTGTACACTTTACAATTACCTTTTACTTCTTTCTATAATTACTTATTACAAATTATAATTAAATTACATTATTTTTATTACATAAATTTGAACTTATTATTATTTGTTTTGTAATCTTATTCTTCGCAACTTCTAATTCTTTATTTTTATCAAATTCAATGGTAAATTTTGGTATACTGATTTTTCTTACTATATGATATATCTAAGCTTTTTGCACAAAATTAACCAATGAGAAAATTATAACAAAAATTATGGCTAAAAGTGCTATTTAGTTTATAAAAAATTTAAGAAATTGTCGTGATATACAGAAGTTTATACATTTCGCTGTTACAAAATCAAAATAATATTTGCCGCTATCAATATAAATTTTTTATCAAAAGACGTGATTCGATTAAAATACTAATTTATGAAAAAGAAATTAATATAATTTTTATGATTTTCAATAAAAAAATTACAAAATTGTTCTATTAAGATGACTTCCTTTTAACAAAGAAATAAATTATTAAATATATTTTCACATGCTTGCTGTGTTTCCTACAATTGATGTTACATTTTTTGTTTCTTTTAAATAATAAAAAATTTTATGTTTGATATAATTTATTTTATTCATAAAATAATTTGTCCCACATATTAAAAACAAAAATCTGTTACATAAAAAAAATGTTTTATAAAAAAACAAAAAACATTTGTATCAAATTCGATTTATTAAGATTCAGTAACCAAAGAACTATATCAACAACACTGCGGTATCAGAAAAGTATCGATACCTTAAGATATTTTAATAATTGAAAAAATCAAAAGAGTGGTAACCTTAAGGTATTTAGAAGTACTGGATGCCTTGAGGTATCAATACTTTTGATTCAATACTTACATGAAAACGACACTCTTTATTTACTAATTTTTCTCTCAAGTTGTACTGATTTTAATAATATAATACGAAACCCTTGATATGAAAGTCTAATACACTCTTACCGATTTTTTTTTCTTGTCTTTTACAATGAAAATAAATAAAAAATAAATTAATTTTTTTTAAAAATATATTTCTATATAAATAGAAATTATTATTATCTGTGAATGTTTTGTAATATTTAAAAATTTAAATCTATTTACCTAAAAACAAATTATGATAGTTCTATTTACTTACTATTTGTGGGTTATTGCTTCATAAAAAAATAAGTGTAAGTAAGTATTGAATGAAGAAAGTCTGTGTGTGTGTGTACAAAAAGATTTTGTAAAATTGTAATTAAAAAAATCAATATTGTACGCGTAATCAAATCACTTTACTAATATTTCGACATGATATAATTTAAAGTACATCATTTTCCATGTACAAAAGAGAAATCGATAATCGTTTAACATTATATTCAATTGGGGGAAATATTGTAGTATTTAGCTATTTATAATGATATTCGTGGGAATTTTTACTTTTTTTTGTAAAATATAATCAAACGACATTTTGATTAAACCCTTAGAAGAAGAATCTGAAAAAAGTATACTATTTAGTTAAAAAAATTTTTGTTTGGTGGTTTGAGTTGTCAAGTATGAGAAAATTTAATTTCCCTTTATGAACTCTTGAGGCGACATTTAGAAGTGTGTTTCAAAACAGCTGTTGACTTAAATAACATGTAATTTACATTATATTTCTTTCTTTTTCCCAGCAAAAATAAACCAATAAACAAATACATAGCCAAATGTTATGAGATTTAAAATATACAGTGCTTGTCGAAGTGTTTCTAAGATAAAAATCAATTTTATATTTATAGAAATATTTTCTTAACAAAAATTCTTCGACTAGGTTTTTATATCAATATTGTGCATACCAACCAACCGAATTTCATAACATTTGAATAAATAATTTTTGAGTTATTTGTACTGGAAAATTGTATGCTATACAAAAGGCTATATAAAAATTATAATATATTTTTATCAAAAGTATTTTTTATCAAGTTAAATTATATAAACTCTCATTAAAAAACACTTATTCGTTTTTCTGTTGTTACTTGATTTTGAAAATTGTTAACCTAATCTCACTGTTTCATATAATATAAGTTTGCTATATAGCATAAAAATAATCTGCTTTTATTGGAATTTAAAACTGTTCGTACTTGACTGGAGTTAAAAGAAATAATTTTCCTAATCAGAATTAAATATTTCTATATTTAAACTTAATTACCAGCCTCTGTATTGACATTCAAATATTAATTAAGTTAACACTGATTTTGTGTTAAAAATAGAATGTCAAATATTTCTGGAATAATTTTAACCAGAATGAAACATTTAATTATTTAAACACCTTTTACTAATAACTAATAGTTACATATATTTATTGTTAAATAGCACTCATATACCATATACATTGATTATTTTCAATTAATTTCAATAAAAAATCAAGATATGAAATATTTTGAAATACCGCTTTTTAATGAGAGATAAAAGAAAGCGAATAATAAATAAATATAATGCGGTATATATGAATGCATAAATGTAGATAGATATATGTATTGATTTTTTAATAACTATTGCTTGTTTCATTGATTTGGGTGTAGTTTATGTTATTTTTAATAATATAACAATTTTCAGTATATGTGTATTTATGAAAAGAATAATTAGGTAGGTTTTATTATTACAATATTTATATATACATTATACCAAGAACATGTAGATTTATTTCTAAAACACTTAAAAGGTACAATATACTCGATGTATGCATAAAAATGGGAAACACTGAATGTTATTATTATTATACATATATGCATTTATTTTTTAAAGTGAAACTTCTTCTACTACGTGCGAGAGAATGAGTTTCAAGGTATTATACAGTGTTTATTACAGGGTTAGTATGTATCTGTGCTAGACTGCGCAAAGGCATCATAACAACCGTCGTGTATTGTTTGAAATTCGATGACTGGATAAGTGTAATGTATGTAATATATGTGAATAAAATGCATAATAATTTTAAACTTGGTTTAAATGTCATCAGAAATATCTACAATTATCCTATTCCTGAAATTCTATATTTGTATTCTTATTAGCCGTCTTATTCACCATCCTAAACAACAAATACCGGACCGATTGTAAGGTAAAACACCAAATTTCTTGGACTAATGTTTCTAAGAAACTTTTCTGGAAAGTAATAAGCAAACAACGAAAAAGATTTCACTGCAAGATTGCTATTACATTATTTTGAAACTTTTCTCTCGTGAAAAAACATAGAAGAAAAATTTTGAAGATAATTTTCAAAAACATTGAAAAGGGGCAAAAACAATATTAAGGGATTCAGTTTCATCCAAATGAAAAATTAATTTGTGGTTGTATACAACAATCAAAAGTAAACAATAAAAAAATTTGCACGAAAAAAGAACCGCCTTTAAAAAAATGAACTAACACGTAAAAAATAATTTTAAATTTTTACTTGTCACCAATTGTATTTCGATGTCGGTGGTCACATGGACTTTTTAATTCATTTTTTGAATACGGTTCTTTTTTGTTTAAAAATTGTTTATTTTTATAATAAGTAATTTTATTCAAACGTTTATATTGAAATTGAAAACTAAAATAAAAGCATTAATATAAAAAAAATAATCAATTTCTATTATTTTTATTATGTTTTCAAGTGTTATAAAATTATTATTTTTGAATACATCATCAGATTTGTATTACGTATATGTGAAGAATTGAACAGATGATATTATATTATGGTGATTTGTCGGTTTATTTTAATTGTTAAATAATAATAATTATGTGTGTATGTACACATTTATACATTTGTAAATGATGTTCTCTTCCTTTCATTAAATAACATTAAAAATATTTACATATATTCAATACTTTCTTTAATTTTCTTTTGTAATTAAATTTATATTCGTTTTCAAATAGCATGTGAGGGAGTATCTCGTAAATTCTTTAAGACTTTTCCGAATTTCTTAAAACTTTATATGAAATATGGTAATAAAAATTTTGGGATTTAGCCTCTGTTCCACAGTCATACTAATTATAATCTTGTATACATTACATATATAAATCAATTGATGTTCGTTTGTCTCGCTAAAACTCGAGAATGGCTGGACCAAATTTGCTAATTTTGATCTTGAAATATTTTTGGAAATTCAAAGAAGGTTTAAAAGGTGAGGAACATAAATTATAAGTAACGGCTCACAAAATGAATATTTTTAATATTTGACTTAAAAAGCAGTCCTGACTTAAAGTAGCTCTTAAAGTAACACACATACATTATCAAGACTGATGGCTATATTTTTACAACGTATTGTAACTCATAACTTACACTTCAGTATATACACACATACACTCACTCACTATAGTCTATACATACATGGAAATAATCTTTTAATTGTTTATTTAAGCGACATAGTCAATTCATCTCTTTTTTTAGTTATCCAGAACATATTCTTCTAACAAATACTAATTTTTCATCAAAACAGTAACATTCTCTCAAGGAAAAAGACAAACAAATCTATGATTTTCTGACGATTTTCCCATGCTACGACGTATGGTAAAATTGCGATTTTTAATTTATTCTCATTTTGGATACGATAAATCGTCTTCAAATTTTAATTTTAATAGCATGACCCAACCGCCTTAAAGAATTTTGTTTTAAAAAAACAGTCAATAAGATGTTTGTTTGATGTACAATGATATATTAAAATAACTGTGTATATTACCTAGAAATTTTGGTTACTAATTTCTCCGTTTGGGACAACCTATTTCAGAGATATTCATTCTAAGTTTCCTTTTATAGAAAAAATACATTTCACAATAATGATACAGACAAAATAATTTTTCCATAGTGTACCTAAGTGAGTTTAGTTAATTGAACTCAATAAAAAAACATACATAGTACCTATTACAAACGTTTATATAATAATCTAATTATATATACCGATTAGTATATATATATGTAGGTATTTGAGTTAAAAATTTCGCAATTAAACAATTCAAATTCTGCACACCTATATTATTTAATAACAGGCATTTGTTTTTTTACAAATACTGTTTTACTTATTACATAAAAGTTTTTCTATACTAAAATTTAATTTTAATCATCGCATCGATACAATTAAAACTTGTTTTTCAATATAACAAAAAACAAGACAGAATGAACGATTAGTAACACACAAAACTAAATAAATTCATATAAATTATTCAACAAAGACGGATAATTTTTTTCAAAGTGAAATCATTCTAATCGAAAAATGTATTTAAAAGATATAGAAAGCATGTTGAACATAAATTTCTGTGATAGAAAAAAAAAATTGCTTTAATACTACATTTATGTTGACATCGTTTTTGACCGAACGTAGTGAGGTCTATGGTACAACTAAATGATGTATTTCGCTTGTCTCTGTAATCTGTTTATCTATGGAGCAACGCTTGTCTGTAATCTGTTTATCTATTTTTTCTTACTAGCAGTTTTATAAAGATGCGTGGAGTATATTTTCTTCCTGATGAGATTAGGGTGTCACCGTGAGTGAGATCTACTTTTCAATGAAGCTTACTAATAAATTGCCTTAATATAAGTTTGTCGCTATTTTTAGACAAAAAATTGGAACTTTTCTTCTTTAATCAAAAGTTGGGTCAAGGATCCATGGGACTCAATGGGTTGATTTCACTCGTTCACGATCTTAAACTGACTTTTTATGTTTAGAATATGTCATGAAAATTTCAGCTCGCTATTTATTTTTGATTTTGAGTTATTATGATGACGGACAGACGGGCAACTGGAAATGGGCTTATACCAAAATTTTGTTTGTGCCTTGGAGTATTCGATAGTGTTACCAACCTTAAACTAAAATTAATATCCTCTGACATATTATGTATGTCGAGTATAAAAATTTTATATATCTTCTATAATTATGTTTAATTGAATTTATCACTCATTATTTTTTATATTTATACTTCTTCCACTTAATCTGATTTAAACGTAATAGAATTTCGTAGTTGCAATTTGCGATTTTAGAGAACATTGCCTATTCAACATAATGTTATATAAAAATTTTATCGGTTTTATGTAATAAAAAATTAGTATAAAACAAGTAATTACTGTACGGTAGCTGACTTATTTAATGTGATAGATATCTATTTAAAATTGTAAATGTATGATTTTTACTTTTAATAAATTTCAAATGCCTAATTTCCGTCACTTAAAGTTTAATAATTATTGCAATGAACATTAAAAGAATGAGTACTATGGACAATATCTTATATTATTCATATGTAGTTCAATCTGTCTAAGTACATAATGATTTAAAAATTCAGGTATTATATAAAAATATTAATTGAAAACTTTTGTTGTTGTAATAAACGTATTATTATTGTGTTGTTGTAATAAACGTATTAAAGCCCCATTTGGAAATTTACCTATTTAGATTCAATTAAAAAGTTATCGATTATATTGTTATATACGTTTAATAATTATACAATAATAATCAATAAGCAATGCTCACAAAGCTCAAAAGGTATCTATCAAATATTTATTTCCATGAAAATTTCAAGTAGGAATAATCTTGCTTGTAGAAGAAAGTGAATATTGAAAAAAAATCATACAACACACAAATGCTTCGTTACGTTTTCTGTATAAGTTTGTATATATTTTCATAGGAATGGTATAAAGTCAAAGTTTTTTGAACAACGTTGTATGTAATATCTAGACGTTGTCTGACCAGGTGGATTGACATCAACTGATATTATCCACTGCTAAGAACAAGTATGTAGGCAGGCACATGTAAAACTGACATACTTTTCTTAATAAACCAGTAATATATCACAAAGTTGTTCGCACGCTTTTCTAAATATGAAATATATAGAACAAAATTCATTTATTTCATTTAATTGAAAGAATTTATTTCTTGTTCTTTAATGCAGCTTCGACCACATAATTTTAAAAATATCCAAACCAAAATTTTCAAATTCAAGAAATATTGAAGATTTTTGGATCTCACAAAAGTCTCGTGATAAGAAATACGATTTTGAGTGGTGTTGGACAAATGTGAAGTCATAACTTGTTATTTTAAACAACTAGTTATAACGGTCTAGTAATATGGTAATCAATACATACACCAAAGGAGTAGAAAATTATTCTAAATTTCATTACTTTTTGGCCAACAGAAAAAGCTAATGTACAAAGAGCTTATGTTATCGGGAATTTTGAAAATCTAACTAGTCATTAATAATTAAATAGAATTTTTTTTCATTACTAAATTGGTTTTTTTCTTGTTCGATCTGATATAGAATGATTTTTGAAAATCAGACCATCTAATAACTAGAATTTTCTGATTTACGGTATACTTTACGAAAAATCGAGATGCAAGCTTTTTTATTTAATTTTTTTTTATATATCTTATAAATTTGTTATTTCTGCTATTTCTTCACATAAACTTTGAACCTCAATTTCAATCGTTTAGAGGTAAATATAATCGTCATGCGAATTTTTGTATGAACATAGCTAAGGAATATAATTATCCGAACGAATTGAGGTCTATGGTATAAGAGGAAGCTTTGCATTTTGTTTATCTATATCTATCATCTATCTATCTATGTTTGTTCCGCTGTAACTTTCGAATGCCATGTTCGATTTGAACGAAATTTGGTTGATCACAAAAAGCAAATTTACTTTCCTTTTCGAGAAAAATCACTTTTCTTCTACAAAACCCTGTACTATTTTTCTTTTTATTTAAAATATATAATATTTAATTTTTTGATATTATATTTATTTAATTTGTCTATGATCATATTTTCAGATATGTTCTAAATTTTATGTACATATTATTTATACAATTTTTATTTATTTCTGAGCGAGGTCTACAGCTCATAGAAGTACTAATAGAGTTCTATTATATAACAACACCATTGAAATAAGTAGGACTTTCTTTGAATGGAATATATATTGTATATATAAAATTTATACAAACAATAATTATTTAATACATACATTGAATGTTTAATGGTAATGTTGAACCTATATTGTATTTAATAATGCAGGCAAATTAGACGAAAAATAATGGAATATAAAAATGTCCTAGCAGAAAGTGTACAGTACCATACCACTTTAAGAGATAATCAAACTAAAGAATAAAATTAATACTATACTTTCGTGATTTAGAACACTGACTTTAGATTTTATAAGTAGAATAAGAACTTATAAGAAAGACAATCTCTTGATTGAAAACTGTCAGCTTGTTAGAGTTTTTGATCGAAAAAATATGGATAAATATTATTTGAGTTATTTAGGCGAGAAAATTGGCAAAAAATAGTATCGATATTGCATATTTATTGCATTAGAGATTGCCCTTATCACATCCCATAAATTCATAGTTCGACTTAGCCTCATATAAACAAGTGAAGATAAAAACTAACAGAGTTAATAGTATAAATACTCGGCTTGGGCTAATTTCTAGACAGTTATATATGTATACATGTATTAATTAGCCAAATTTGAGCTAAAATTATAGAGAAAAAATTATAAAATTATATAATTGGATGAATGACCCAATCGACCGATTTTGCTCATTCAAGAACTTAAGCTCTTAACTTAACTTTTTATGTATAGAACCAAAATTTCAGCTCGATATCTATTTATGTTTTGAGCTACCGTGATGACGGACGGAATGGATTAATTAGACATTTCTATGAACACCTATATCAAAATTTTGATTGTGCTATCAATATTTTCTAGCGTTACAATCTCTAGATTAGATTAATTTACTCTGCCATATTATGTATGTCGAATATAAAAAAAAAAGACAAATATAAATTTCAACAGACGAAACAAATTCTATTTATTGTTTATTTAGTACATGTAAAAATCTATTTTACCTGTACTAAATGTATTCTTATATTCATTTGTATTTTTTTATGAAGTTATAAAGTGCATGCATGCTCATTTAAAAACAATTTATAAATACTATTTAACTTTCTCATATATGATAACGGTATATATATATATATATATGAGACAGAATTATGTTGCTTTAAAACTTCTAACCATATGAACTATTAATTGACATTTAAGAACTGTTCACTGCGGACTCTAAAGCCACCTATCCCTTATCGAACTGGAGGATGATAGGGCCTGTCTGGACTATGAAAGAGCAGTCGATATGCCCTTTCACATTCTCGTGGAATATCTCAGCAGGTTCAATTTGAGATATTTATCCTTCGGTTTGACCCAAATGGAAGAGTTGAGGTTAAGCAATTAAATAAAAACCTTAATCCTAGGTTTCGTAAAAAGGATAGTTAACTGGTGACTTTAGAATTAGAGAGAATGTCCTAGCTAGTTAGGTGCGGTAGAAAGTTTAAGGCAAGTGTAATGATTTCGGAGGGTTGGTAAAAAAAAGGTACACATA
This sequence comes from Chrysopa pallens, assembly GCA_020423425.1. NCBI lineage: Eukaryota > Metazoa > Arthropoda > Insecta > Neuroptera > Chrysopidae > Chrysopa > Chrysopa pallens. The sequence goes on along the minus strand of CM035594.1, from coordinate 55,637,727 downwards.
CTTGTCTGTCCTCCCATACCACTTCTAATTATTCATGAATTGTTAATAATGAAGGTATTTTTATTTGGAGAACTTAAACTTTGTCGAAAAAACGATTCTTAAAATCAAGTTCTTTGATTGATTAAACTGGCTTTTCTTAAGAAAAGTTATAAATGGTGTTTTGTACCAAATGTAATTGGTTACCAAACAACAAATTATTTCTTGTTTGTAAATAGCACAAAGCTCTTGCTTTAGAATAATGTCCACTGTATACTAGTAAGTGATATATTCCCAAGCACATTACATCATAATAATTGATATGTGTATTGTAAAAATTTATTAATTCAAAAAAATTTCGGTTCAATTCTAAAAGAAAAACTACATTTTATTACATAATTACTCAATTGTTTAGATTTGTTGTTTAAATTTTGGAATGCAATAAAAATACATCCGCAAATATTACGTATACCTCATATTTCATTAAGTTTTCATTTAATTATTTCATTAAGTTTTCAATTAATTAATGAAAGTGTAACTGAAATGCCTCTTTTACACAAAAAAAGGCAATTTCTCAACCAAAATATATTAAATATTTTATTATAGCCACGCCATATGTCTGATGGACTTGAATATTAACATAAATAATTAAAAATTTAATTTTTAATTGATATAAGTTATTTTGTTTCACTTACACTTTTGTAACTAAATCGATTTGAATGGTTAATATTATTCATCTCTGTCTTTCAATAAGAAAAACGAATAAAAATACTGAAATAAAATTAAGTTAAAGTAATATATTAAAATATTTCTACAGATTGTGTATTAAAATATTAGTCTCAAATTTTAGTCAGTTCAATAGCCACAGGTCTTTACGTAATGACGGTATACATACCTTTGTACGCATACTTAGTTAGATACTACACATTTATTCACGAAAGTTGTTGCAATTAAGTAATTATAAAGAGATTGCCATATTATTTATCATCATTATTTGTATTGAATGTTATTCATTAATTTAAGTTTATTTATAAAAAAATAAATAAATAAATTTCATTTTCATTAACAAGGTTAATTTAAATAAGAATTTTGTTTTTAATTTATTGAAAACAAACTGAACCGGCTTTATTCAGCAAGTGTCGCAATTGTTTTACTCTATATCAAAATGTAGGGTAATCTATGAATTACAGTGAATATGTTTCAAACTCTTGATGGTCAATATACCTAAGTTTTTAAAAAATGTTCAATTTTTGGTTAGCTCAAAAAAAGATTTATACTGATAGATATAACTATTTTTGCATTTTATAGAATAAACTAGATTAATCTAAATATCAATCGAGATTTAAGGGGCAATGACAGTAACAACATCTCTTCAAATTATTATCAGGCACTAAAGGTTTTATATGAAACAATGAATTAGGAATATGTTACACCCAAAAAAGGACAAAAAATTATATAATTTCTTGATTTTACACTTTATATTACTGTAATTTCCATCTCCTGTAAGGATATATATTTTATCTGAAGGATATACAATAGTAGGAATAATATTATTCATCTGAATGAACACTACAGTAAGATAAATTTCGCAAATAAAAAAAAGTCATTTTTTTCTCGTGTGGTTGGTTTTCGTTAAAAAAATTTTCAAGGCCCGATCGCCATACGCGAATCTGAATGAAAGGCTAGCCTAGTATGACGAAAATATAACAGAAAGACCATATGGTAATTTTCGATCGCTGGTACCTTATGACAAACTTTAAACTGACACGTTTAAAAACACTAATTTTGCTCAGCAGATGGTATTATTCATATTAATATTATCAAAATTACTACAAATTTGTTGAAATTTTGTTCACGTTAAGAGTCCACCTTTATTCTTCCTACGCTAGCTAGTCCACCCCCAAAATTTATGAATTTAATAAATAAAAGTTATAAATTAAATTAAATTAACATAATCTTTTCAAAGTCACGTAAAAATAATGAATTTAAAAATAACTTTTTGTTTTGTAATCATTTTGTTGTTACATTGACAAAGTATTGTAATAAATATTCAAATTAATAAGACAAGTAAAATGATTATTGATCGGTGGTGTATGGTGATTCAAATAAGAATAATGTTTTATCATCTTATGATTTTAAAACTGTTATTTTAAAGGTTAAAACACTGATGATATGCAAAAAAAAAAAATTAAAAGACTTATTAATAAAGCTAAAGAACCTAACCTTTTGTTACATAAATATGAATATCAATTTGGTGTAACCAATACACCTTGACCGGTTAAAATTCTTAAATAAATATAATATTTTAATTATAAATAAAAATATTTTAACTTTTGAACTTTTATTTTAAATGTATATAATTAATTTTTTTTTAAATATATTTTTAATTAATTACATCTTCATTTTAAATACTTTAAATAGATCTTTTATTTAATTTTACATCTTTGGAACCAAATATAATATATTTCTATAAATTTAGTCATCAGTGTACCCAGAATAGAGTAGATTAATCTAAATGTGGATAAAATTTTATGGGGCATGATAAAAAAGTACCCACACCGGTTAAAATTATTGTCAGACACTAAAGGCTTTACAGTTTTGTCAAAAAATAGACTATCATAGATTTTCCAAAAGTTAGTAAAGGTATATTTAAAATTAAATTAAAATTAAATTACATGCAATTGATTCAAAAACAAATTAATTTTACGCTATCAAAGATTTTCCTATCTATTTCTTGAAAACGATGTTTAACATGTAATTTATATGGAGATAATAAAAATTCACGTCATACGTAAATATTTCCCTCTTTGTTAAATTATGAATTTTTAATGTCCGTCCATATCTTGCTTATTTTTAAAGATTTTCAAATAATACTTTCAAATCCATGTTCGTGAAGTAAAATGATTCAATTGAAGTAATAAAAAAAAACAATTAAGTCTAGCTCTCAATTAATATTACGTAACATTAAAAATCTTAAGACTGAATTATATTACGCAGAATAATAATAAAATCTACAGCAATAAATAATTAAGTGAACAATTCCAAATAAAGATATTCTATAAGTCAAGATCAAAACAATAGCTAATGACAGTAAATCAAAACATTTATACAAAACAGTTTTGTAAAATACCTACTGGAATTAAACCAGATAATAATAATAATAATATTGATAATGAAGTTATTTAAATGCAAATCTGTTGAATTAGTGTTGTTTAATGTGTCCATTATTTTAATCTACCACAACAACATACCTTTCAACAAAATTCAGTTATAAAGGTTAATTTTAAAATTAACATAAATAATATTAAAAAAGTATTTAGCTTTAAATGTAATTGTTTTTTATTATTGATGTCCTTACATGATATACATTTTTAAATGATATATTGTTATAGTTGTAGGAATTTATTTTTGTTAATAAAAATTATTTTAAAACAAAACACACTGATTAAAGATAACTGATTTAAAAAAAATTTAATCTGTTATAGTTAGTTTTTTATTATTTTGAAGGTAAATTGGTCATCACATATTTTGGCCCAACAAAATGTTTCATTTTATTTGAAAGACAATTCAAATTTCTAAAATAACAAAAATCGTTTTTGCTTGTATTATTTTTGTTAAAGTGGCAAGTTTTGTATCAAATCTTTTATGTCACCCTTCCAAATTTTCTTCAGAATGAACATTTCATTTAAATTATTTGAAACCAAAAAACCTTGCTATTTTGTATTCGATGAGGGAAGCGGTAGATGGAAATATTATATAACATCCCGAATTTTATAAAATCTTACAAATATAATCCTCATGAAATTCTGCATCTAAATAATTTGCAGAAGCAGTTGCCGTTTTGCTATGTAGATGCCAAAAATACCATTGAATACATAAATTTAACGCAACACATTTCATGTTACTGTGTCACCGCTTTCGTAGAAATTGCATCCATAATATATATCGTACTTTGAGCTTTTTTTTTTGACCCTGTATTTAATGTTAATTTTGAGGTAAAAGTTATATTTTAATTTTGAGATCGTTGCTTCAATCTTGAAATCGAAATATGAAATTTTACTTGAGCAGTAAGCTTTTAACAACTAAGTTCTCAGCTAAGCTTTTGTTTTAAACAACTTTCTTGATAACCATTTCCGATTCCAAATTAGTTGACAATAAGTGTTTCATACACTTTTTTAAACATTTTGTAGGATTAAACATCAACATTTGGTATACATTAAGATTAAAACAACATATTATCAATAAATTAACTTTATTAATAAAAATTCTCAAATTCTATAGTTTTACTAGTACTATTAATGATTTCGAAAATTATAAATCTGGGAACTGACCAAAAATTCGACAATATTATATCACGCTTTTCTTAGATTTTTTTCCGTGTAGAACGAGAATTTTGGGCGCCTTTTTAATAACTTTATATATTAATTTTTAAACTTTATTTACATGCAAAAAAATTATATCATTTTATACCGTGTATTTCAAATATTATGTTAAGTCCATACATGAAACTTACATATAATTAATAAAATTTAGGCAAGGGAGTTAATTTTGTTCTACACGGAAAGTTAATAGGCTCTGGAAACAAAATTCAAAGTACTATTGTTAGATCACAGATTTATAACAAATACAATAAATAATATTATAAGTATTATTTATTCATATAAAAACATATTTTATAAGTAATCAATAAAAATTAATCATTTAAAAGAAATATTTGAAACCAGAGAGAATAAAATGTAATTTCTAAGATAGAATAGGCTCAAATAATATTCTATATTATTCTATATATAAAATCATATATACAGCAGTGTTGTTGTTGACTTCAAGTTTATCAATGGTCCATTTCTCAATAGTTTCCTCGATTTAGACAATAAGCACGTAAATGTCTCTTTGAGCAAGGATTATGACAACATTCCTCAACAATACCAGTCCGCTTAACTCGTCCATTATCCACCAATGAATTTAATAAATTTGGCATATATAAATGCTGTTGTTCCTGATTAGGTAAAATAATTCCAGTTTCATCCTCATCCTGATTATCATATTCCATAATATGATCCAATAATGAATTAAATTTCTTATCTCGTCCATTAGTGAATCCTTGACATACAGCCATTAAAGTGTTCGTTAATGCTGCTCCGCATAACTTCTGTGGTGAATCTGAACCCGATGGATAGTTGACAGTATATCGACCGTTTGGATAAGTTGCATAGCAATTCACGTTCAGAATTATGTTGAAAAACCAAACAAATATAAACCAATAACAATTAGACATTGTATTCATTATTTTAGAATGATTTATTGTTTGGTTACTTACTAGATAATGTGCTTTAGAAATATGATAGCAAATACTAAAACTATTTTTGCTTATATAGTAAAATCGAAGGGCTCTTGTACAGAGTGTCACATAAAAGTTATTTTGTCACTATTTAGTGATATACTTCATAATATGGTTTTCGCATTATGCTCAGATATGATTTAGAAAAAAAGTCTAAACACTACGATTCATTGATTTACTCGACATACATCGCTGTTAATAAAAACACCTAATTAGTCCATTTCCGACTGTCCGCCGTCCGTCTGTAGGTCATCATGATAACTCAAAAACAAAAAGAGACAGCTAGCATAAAGATAATAAGAGCCAAAAACTACTTTAACTGTAAAATGCATACAAAAGGCGCAAAATTTTTCTAAAATCTCTAAAAATGAATATACATTTTTTGCAATTCAGTATATAAGAGATTTTGTGGTCGCTGATGATGATAAATATGTTAATTAGAGCCAAAAACTACTTAATTGAATTTATTATGCATTTAAAAATATATTTTTTCTAATGCATTTCTAAGAATAATGCCAAAAACCGCAAGTCTCTACGCTCTGTATTTTAAAATCGAGATATTCATCGCTATTCAGAGTAATAGTGATCTAAATTTCCAAGTCTTAATCGAATATTTATGTAGATTTAATTTAATGTATCTAATTGTAATAAAATCTATCTGGCTGGTACATTCTGTACTCGCATACATAATATATTTTCATAATTATTTAATTCGTTATGTTCGAAAATAACAAGTAAATAATTGTGACATGTTCAATGACAGACATACTCCCTTTTTTACAAAATATGTCATATAGTAAGTAGTCTTTAAGAAAATATTTTCTTAACTACTGGAATATTTTATTATTGATTCCATATTCTATAGTGTTTAATAGTTAAAAGAAATTTCACACGTGCTTGTCTAGCACACCCTACGCTTTTTAATTTACCATACTTTGCATAATTTACGTACAAACTAAATGGAGAAAATAAATTTCATTTTCAATAGATTTTTATGTCTTGAGAATGATTTTAATATTTAATTGGTAAAAACATTTACAATAATAGTTTTATAGCTTATATTTCAATTTTTCAATAATAATATTTTTATTTTAAGAGCCAGCGTTTATTCAGCATGTATTTTATATTAGACCTCGCACACAGAAAATCTTACGATGTTATCTGAAGTAGGCCACCTGTTAGTCAAAAAAGTACTTTAATTTAAAATATTTGAAAGCTCATTGGTTCTTTGTGGTTCGTTCGTCCTCAGTGCCTAAATTTTGAATGTTCATATTTTTTGTCATATATACACCTGTATAATACGGCTATACGTTATATCATTTCTAGTGTATTAGAAATAAGAAGGCTCTCACACATCGCCATCGTGCCACAGGGTCCTAAATTTTTTAATTAGACACTGTATTTAGGCTATTAATTACTGCTTTTTAAGTGAATTCGATAAAATATATGTTTAAAATCAAATTATTGCAACGAAAAAAAAACTATTGAGTAATCGAATATATAATAATAATATATATTTACAAGAATATATTTTTATATTATTTTATGTGAAATAGGTCAATTAATTTTCATTTCAAGTTACAATCATAACAATCATAAACTCGTATAAATAATCACTTATAAAACTACATATAAGAGGACATATTATATATAAAATATATTTAATTTTATAATATATGAGTATTAAATAGATATCCTAATCGTGACTATTATAAAAGATACTTAAAAATTATTATTATAAATGAATTTTTTATTTTGAAACAATCATCATTCATGATATATTTTTAATTTAACTATTTATCTTTTTGATTTTAATACACTCAGTGGGTGTTTATAATTATTACATGGTAAACTTTATAACAGAAATAGAATACCAGAATCATATAGGGATGTTAAATAGTAGCGGTTTTAAATGAAAATTGTAAGAATCCAAACATCGATATACTGCATGTCGTGTTTATAACAGTTTGTGCAATAAACAATATAAATGGATCAAAATTTAACTATTTATCGTTTTGATTTTGAGAATCAGTGGGTTTTATTATTAAATGGGAAAATTTATAACAGAAATACCCTTATTAATAGAGATGTTATATAATTGCGATTTCAGATGAAAATTGTAAGAATCCAAACATCGATATACTGTATGTCGTGTTTTTATCAGTTTTTACAATATAAATGCATCAAAATTTATCAACTCAAAGGATTTTCGATAATTATTCCATCTACAAGTTCTAAAATTCAGATCTTACGTTATTATAGATGCTGTTTTGGCGTCTGTATCAGAAAAGCTTAAGAAATTTAGTAAAGAAAACTTTTTAACCAACTTCAAAAAAAGAGGTTTCTCAATTCGATAGCGTATGTATATATTTTTATGTTTTTTCACGGATAAATTCGTCGTTTATGAACCGATTATTTTTTTGTTGAAAAGGAGAAATCCCAAGGGTCGTATATTATGTATGCCAAATATAATTAGAATGGAGCAGTAGATCGTGAGTGAAGTCTACTGTTCAAAGGAGCAACTAATAGTATGTTTACCACACTTCGCATAAATAACGGAATTACAGATGATATTTAAACTATTGGTACCTATATACTTATTTATATATTTATAATATTTAATTAATAATAAATAAAATTTCAAGGATTTCCCATCATCTTATTCGAAACGTGATTATTGATTTGATATTTGATATTTTATGATAGAACAAAAAACAAATCTATATTAAAAATTTTTATATTTTTTAGATCATTAAACATATTTTATATATCTAGTACATTACCACCTAAAGCTAAAAGTATATTACGAAATAATTTTTATATAAAACAAAACTAAAATAAATAATATAAATTTAAAATTTAAAACGTTTTTTATTATTTTTAATTAGAGTATAATTATTGATACTAATTTTAAGTATCTAAATGAAATGTTGGTTTATTTAAAAGATTTATTTATTTTTATTTGTTATTAAATTGAGATAAATTATTTAATTGGTTGCTTAAACTACTGAAAAACAAGTTTATACTAAATTTTTTTTTTAAATAATATTTTTTTTTTTTTAATATTCAACCTTTTTAAAACGAATTAAAAAGTACAAAATAATTTATATTCCCCTCTTATCATGCGTTCCATATAAATTTTTATAGAAGTTATGTACAGACTAGTCTAAAGTCTTTAGTCTAAATGTCTGTATCGTGTAAATGCACCATTAAAGATGAAAAACCCTATTTTGAGATCAAACATTTTACGAAAAACGTGGTTACTGTGCTATATTTCTCTGTGAGCTATTTTTGTCTTATTATTGATAACCATTCTTTGCTTAACTCCCAAATATTATATATTGATGGCGCACACATTTTGAGTTTTAAATACTACAATTTATTTCAGAAAGAGTCTCGATTGAAAAATTGTGTCATATTTATATGAAATTATTATACGATGACGTCCGTCTGTCATCAAGATGACTCAAAACGAATAGGGAATAGGGAATAGAAATTTCGGTGGCATACTCTAAACTTAAAAAGTGAGATAAATTTCATTAATTAACACAATCGGTCCATTAGGATTCATAGATCTATGATCCATCTTCTTAACTTAAAAAGAAAGAAGAAAAGTTCTGAAAAATTACGAGAAACAATGCAAGGGACACATGCATGTAATGTGTTGACTCAGCCACGCAAAAACAAAAACGTGTTTTAACATGTCTCATTTAGAAAGATTCCACCCCTATCTGAAAATATCCGAAACACATTCAATTGCAATTACGGAGCTCCTAATAACATCTTTGCTTTTTAATCTAATTCATATTGTTGAAATTAAAACTGATATAAAATTTAACATTAAGTATAGAAATAAAATGAATTGATTTAGAGTGAATCTTATAAATAACCTATTAAGATAATTATAAAATTAATGATTTCATGACGTACTAATGAGTAATTACTTGAATGATTATTTATAAAATGTATGTTTAATTAATATTGTCTGATTGATAAATGTATTCATATAACGAAATAATAGAATTCTCACACAATGCAACATGCACAGCGATTTTATTTTACTGTCATATATTTTATTATCTTTTGTACACTTCATCCGTGCTACAAAATCATTTCTTATTAATTTCATTGTTTATATGGCGTAAATTTTTTTATTTTTTGCTCTCACCGAATGAGATACAATTTGGATAGGTAAAAAATTTTGTACATTACAATCTCATAAAAAATTTTGTGTTGCAGTAAAAGCCAACTAATGTAACTTCATTTTTGCAAAATTTTTAGTTACAATGATGTTTCTTAATATCCAGAATAAGTTACGCAGTTTGTCTTATTTTTTATGTTTTTCGTTTCAGTTTTTGTTTATCGTTTTTTTTTACAACAATTGTCATACAAAATTTTGACAAAATCGTAGTTCACGAGATTACGTGACAGAAAATTGTGCTTTATCGTCAGAAATGTAATAGATAGGTGTTTTTAAAATAGAACAATTCTTCATAGTACTAAGTTTCCACATATTGTTTACCAAAAATATCAATATTTAATTAAGTTGTCTCGCAGTTCATCTGAATGAACATATGTATAAAACTTTTTGAAATCGGAGCCAAACTAATTTCTCTTTTGATGCGGGAGCTCAATACATTCGGAACTAATGTTAAAAGAACTAGCCAAATTTTTCCAATATATGATTTTTATAAAATCTTCTATTAGGCGATTTTTTTTTGCCTGTCATCATAATAATTTGAAAACGGAAATGACGTGTTCTAGGTTAAAAAATGACTTTGAGCTCTCAAATAAGCATCTTTCTTATCGATTCTATGGTCCATTGATCCAAATTTTAAAGAGATAAATTAAAATGCAAATCTTTATTTTAAATCAAACATTCATTTTAGATTGGTCTCGATTTCAACTGAAAGTCACATGACTATAATCGATAAATGGAATCTAATATTGGAATTTTATATTGATACTTTTGTATGATATTATACATTTTCCATTCCCACCACATGCAACAAAGCAGAACCCAAACATTTGATTTCGGCTCATTAATTATTAATTGCAAATAGCCGACAAGGCAACTAGTGTTATTAATTTCAATGAAACATTGGATGATGTTTAAAAACAAACAAAATAATGTCCCACGTTGATTTTTGGTGACATTTTAAATTTTAATATAATATTATCTTAATATTTTTAATTATTAAAATCAATTAACTGTACACAAAATAGATTATTTAAATAAACACAAAAATTCACAATATTTATGTTACCTTGAACTTTTATTTAAGAATTTATTGTTTAAGATATTTTTTGAATTATATCATCCACATAAAATATAGAAATTTTGTTTTTTAAGAATGTAGGCTAAAAACTAAAGCATATAGATTGGTTACATGACTTCTTATCTGACGCCAGAATATTTCGCGACAAAAATAAAAATAGTCAAAATATCTCAATTCCAAATTATTCCAGCAACAAAAACACTCAATGAGAAAGTATACCTTGTAAAACATCCTTTCGGTAAAATAACCACAAATAAAAATAGTAATTCATTTGATAGTTATTCTAATAGGATATTATATCATTTCATTCGTAAAAAGTCAAAACTAACGTCACCCTCTGCTAAAATTAGATCCGCTTAAATTGACTACATTTGTTTTCGCTGACTTGAATCTCATGCAAGTTAACGTCGAGTGCAGAGATTGAATATACATCATTCTGGAAATACATGGCTTAGACGTTTGTGAGAAGTGAGTTACTTAGACGTCTGGAAGATAATTTCATTAAAAAATTCGGAAACATACATACAGATAATAAATGCGTGTTAAAAGTTCAAACTAACAGCGAATCTTTAGCAACAAGGTTTATTTTCATGTTTGCTCTATTCAAATAAATAAATTATTGTTTATATATTTATTTTCTTAATTTAATAATAATAATAATAATATAAGCGAACCTAAAATTATATTATTTTGCAATTATTATTATATTTATAATATTAATAAAAATTATAAACAAGTTGATCAGTGAGCTCAAACGAGCCATACATTGATTGCTGTGTTATTATACCTCTAGATACCAAACCAAGCAACAAACCTACCTACAATATCAACAATATGGGGATTACCTCGATTTAATAATATATGAATATTGCATAATAACGCGATTATACAGTACAACTTATAAATACAAATACAATGTATTTTTTTAATTTAACCAGAATGGTTCATAAAAAATATAACTGACAAAATTCTCAATTAGCTCAGTCTATAATATTAAAAATAATAATAATAATACCTCAATTATATGAATGTTGATTTTCAAGTGAACGCAGAAAAATCTAATGACTTCATATATCATTTTACATGTGCCTCTTTTTAGATGATTTTATTTTCTGAATCAAGTTTTCTTTTGATATTTAATACTGTTAATTCATTTTTTGATCAAGTGCATAATTTCCTACACAGCATAGAAGGAAAGTCGAAGATATGAATATAGATGAAAAATTATGTAGGAATGGACAGTTTAAATAAATTGGTGAAAGAGTGAACATTATAGGAAAAGTAAGTATCGAAATTTAACGTAGAATAAAACTTGGTAACAAAGCTTACTTTGCAAATTTATCACCCTTTAGAAATAAACTTATTACCAAAAAACAAAAATGAAGACCTATAAAAACACATATAATGCTAGTAATAATGTATTGTACATAGGCCTGGATTCCAAACAAGGCCAAAAAAAAATCAAAAGATTCGAATGGGGTTATAAAAAGAATGTATGTATAGGACCCACTGAAGTGAATGAAAATGAATTAAGTATTACTCAGATTAAATATTACTCGGAAATCAATGAAATATTCAATTGAGAGGACATACTTTAAGGTTATAAAAAAATCATCTCTCAATCTCAAAGAATATGATGTTGCATCAGTGCACAAAATATGAAAGACTATTCAATGCCCAAAACAAAACTAAAAAACAGGAAGACAGCAGGAAGAAAGGAAGGGAAAGCTTGAGATAAATGGGTGATGTTACATAAGACCTAACATTGAAGTGAAAGAATGGGATATTGTTGTAAACAGCAGAGTAGAAAGGAGGAGAATGGTAGAAGAAACTGATGCCTACTGCAGGCTATTACGCTATTGATTGATTGATCACAATAGTGAAACTAAACAGGCGTTGTGTTTTTTTGTGAACCACATTGCATTATACATCGTGGTGTCCTTTTAATAATCGCCCACATTTAAAGATACTGCTTACAAATATTTTTAGTGGCGTCAGTGGAATATATGATGCCATCATACATACAGAACAACAGAGTACTATATCAAATTGATTACAATTTTTTTTTTTTATTTTGCTTGAAAGAGAGGGTGTAACATTAATTATTTATTCATTATAAAGAATTTAAGTAGCTTTTCAATAATTTATTTTTATAAAACGGCGACTCAGAATCAAAAGACATTTCTGAATTAAAAGATTTTGATATTTGCAAATCAATTTACTTAAATTTTTTCACTTTTATTCAATAGGATCGAATAAATGGAGGAAAACTGGTGTTGATGTTAAATTTGTTTACTCACATTTATAAATAATATTACCCCAACTATGATTGGATTTTTGACCTCCTATTTTTTTGAAGATATCGATGAAAAGAAACCTTGGATCATAATTGCACGTACGTAACATATCGATTTGCAAAAGATTACTTTTGATTGAAAATCCCACGTATTCAGAATATCAATGAATGCAGCATAGACATGGAACTTATTAATTTAGTATTCATAGAAAGAACTATTTTCATTCAATGAATTCCAATCTGATAATAAATCCACTTATGTAATAAATATAAATATTTATTATTATTTTGAACACAACTTAAAGTTATTTTATTAAAATTAATTCTTCTTATCGATGGTGTCAGATTATTATCGAAATATTATTTTATTGTTTGGAATGCAATACTATAAAAGCATGCATGTTCAAGGTATTTGAAATGTACTATATAATGTATTAAAATGAATAGATATGTCAAGATATGTCAATTGTATCTACAATTTAAAAAAAGATTATTTTAAATGCACAATTACAACATTTAAAAAAAATGCTTACCCCTTTGAATTATTATGATTGATTATCTGAATTTTTATTTTATATACAGTCATAATCAGTCATATTATTATAGAAAATGGATTGCATTTTAAGCAAGGTTGTAAAAATTGAATAATTTGTTAACCATTCCAAATTCTTCAAAATTGTCTGGCGTATAGTTTCTTCATTTACCGACTATAACTGGAAATTAAGGGGTTAACTAAATTGTAGATTTGATAGCAGACGTTAGATGTTGTAATGTCAAGCCTGAAGTCCTTCAATATTGAGCCTTTTAGAACAAAACTAATTTTTTTGGTTTATGTGACGTCACAGGAATCAAAAAATTAATTTTCCCAATATCTTGGCCAAATATAGACACGCTAATTTTAACCTGTATATGAAATATTATGAACAGGGTGTTCGTATCTGGTAAAATATTAAAGTCATGTTTAATTTAACCAAAAATTTGAAAACTACTATCCAAATTTAGTAGGATTTGATACTTTGTTCGCTAAAATTGGGTAAATATTGAGCTTTTTAGAGCAAAACTAATTTTTTTTGGTTTTAGTGACGTCACAGGAATCAAAAAATTAATTTTCTTAATATCTTGGCCAAAAATTGAACGATTTGAATGAAATTTTTTTTCAAACCAACTAATTTTAGGTCGTACTTTTCAATTTTAATATTATTTACACGCTAATTTTAACCTGTATATGAAATATTATGAACAGGATGTTCGTATCTGGTAAAATATTATAGTCATGTTTAATTTAACCAAAAATTTGAAAACTACGATCCAAATTTAGTAGGATTAGATACTTTGTTCGCTAAAATTGGGTAAATATTGAGCTTTTTAGAGCAAAACTAATTTTTTTTGGTTTTAGTGACGTCACAGGAATCAAAAAATTATTTTTCTTAATATCTTGGCCAAAAATTGACCGATTTGAATGAAATTTTTTTTCAAACCAACTAATTTTAGGTCGTACTTTTCATATTTAATATTATTTACACGCTTATTTTAACCTGTATATGAAATATTATGAACAGGGTGTTCGTATCTGGTAAAATATTACAGTCATGTTAATTTAACTAAAAATTTGAAAACTTCGACCCAAATAAAGTAGGATTAGACACTTTTTTCGCTAAAATTGGATGAATATTGAGCCTTTTAGAGCAAAACTAATTTTTTTGGTTTTTGTGACGTCACAGGAATCAAAAAATTAATTTTCTCAATATCTTGGACAAAAATTGACCGATTTGAATGAAATTTTTTTTCAAACCAACTAATTTTAGGTCGTACTTTTCAATTTTAATATTATTTACACGCTAATTTTAACCTGTATATGAAATATTATGAACAGGGTGTTCGTATCTGGTAAAATATTAAAGTCATGTTTAATTTAACCAAAAATTTGAAAACTACTATCCAAATTTAGTAGGATTAGATACTTTGTTCGCTAAAATTGGGTAAATATTGAGCTTTTTAGAGCAAAACTAATTTTTTTTGGTTTTAGTGACGTCACAGGAATCAAAAAATTAATTTTCTTAATATCTTGGCCAAAAATTGACCGATTTGAATGAAATTTTTTTTCAAACCAACTAATTTTAGGTCGTACTTTTCAATTTTAATATTATTTACACGCTAATTTTAACCTGTATATGAAATATTATGAACAGGATGTTCGTATCTGGTAAAATATTACAGTCATGTTTAATTTAACCAAAAATTTGAAAACTACGATCCAAATTTAGTAGGATTAGATACTTTGTTCGCTAAAATTGGGTAAATATTGAGCTTTTTAGAGCAAAACTAATTTTTTTTGGTTTTAGTGACGTCACAGGAATCAAAAAATTATTTTTCTTAATATCTTGGCCAAAAATTGACCGATTTGAATGAAATTTTTTTTCAAACCAACTAATTTTAGGTCGTACTTTTCATATTTAATATTATTTACACGCTAATTTTAACCTGTATATGAAATATTATGAACAGGGTGTTCGTATCTGGTAAAATATTACAGTCATGTTTAATTTAACTAAAAATTTGAAAACTTCGACCCAAATAAAGTAGGATTAGACACTTTTTTCGCTAAAATTGGATGAATATTGAGCCTTTTAGAGCAAAACTAATTTTTTTGGTTTTTGTGACGTCACAGGAATCAAAAAATTAATTTTCTCAATATCTTGGACAAAAATTGACCGATTTGAATGAAATTTTTTTTCAAACCAACTAATTTTAGGTCGTACTTTTCAATTTTAATATTATTTACACGCTAATTTTAACCTGTATATGAAATATTATGAACAGGGTGTTCGTATCTGGTAAAATATTACAGTCATGTTTAATTTAACTAAAAATTTGAAAACTTCGACCCAAATAAAGTAGGATTAGACACTTTTTTCGCTAAAATTGGATAAATATTGAGCCTTTTAGAGCAAAACTAATTTTTTTGGTTTTTGTGACGTCACAGGAATCAAAAAATTAATTTTCTCAATATCTTGGACAAAAATTGACCGATTTGAATGAAATTTTTTTTCAAACCAACTTTTAGGCCGTACTATTCAATTTTAATATTATTTACACGCTAATTTTAACCTGTATATGAAATATTATGAACAGGGTGTTCGTATCTGGTTCGTGACTGTAAAATATTACAGTCATGTTAAATTTAACCAAAAATTTGAAAACTACGATCCAAATTTTGTAGGATTAGATACTTTGTTCGCTAAAATTGGGTAAATATTGAGCTTTTTAGAGCAAAACTAATTTTTTTTGGTTTTAGTGACGTCACAGGAATCAAAAAATTAATTTTCTTAATATCTTGGCCAAAAATTGACCGATTTGAATGAAATTTTTTTTCAAACCAACTAATTTTAGGTCGTACTTTTCAATTTTAATATTATTTACACGCTAATTTTAACCTGTATATGAAATATTATGAACAGGGTGTTCGTATCTGGTAAAATATTACAGTCATGTTTAATTTAACTAAAAATTTGAAAACTTCGACCCAAATAAAGTAGGATTAGATACTTTGTTCGCTAAAATTGGATAAATATTGAGCCTTTTAGAGCAAAAACTAATTTTTATGGTTTTTGTGACGTCACTGGAATCAAAAAATTAATTTTCTCAATATCTTGGACAAAAATTGACCGATTTGAATGAAATTTTTTTTCAAACCAACTAATTTTAAGTCGTACTTTTCAATTTTAATATTATTTACACGCTAATTTTAACCTGTATATGAAATATCATGAACAGGGTGTTCGTATCTGGTAAAATATTACAGTCATTTTTAATTTAACTAAAAATTTGAAAACTTCGACCCAAATAAAGTAGGATTAGATACTTTGTTCGCTAAAATTGGATAAATATTGAGCCTTTTAGAGCAAAACTTATTTTTTTTTGTTTTTGTGACGTCACTGGAATCAAAAAATTAATTTTCTCAATATCTTGGACAAAAATTGACCGATTTGAATGAAATTTTTTTTCAAACCAACTAATTTTAGGTCGTACTTTTCAATTTTAATATTATTTACACGCTAATTTTAACCTGTATATGAAATATCATGAACAGGGTGTTCGTATCTGGTAAAATATTACAGTCATGTTTAATTTAACCAAAAATTTGAAAACTACGACCCAAATTAAGTAGGATTAGATACTTTGTTCGCTAAAATTGGATAAATATTGAGCCTTTTAGAGCAAAACTAATTTTTTTGGTTTTTGTGACGTCACAGGAATCAAAAAATTAATTTTCTCAATATCTTGGACAAAAATTGACCGATTTGAATGAAATTTTTTTTCAAACCAACTTATTTTAGGTCGTACTTTTCAATTTTAATATTATTTACAAGCTAATTTTAACCTGTATATGAAATATCATGAACAGGGTGTTCGTATATGGTAAAATATTACAAATTAAGTAGGATTAGATACTTTGTTCGCTAAAATTGGAAAAACTTGTCAAAAAATTTCGAGGATATTTATAATTTGAAGGGGATTTTAAAAAGAATCGAAGCTTTTTTGTTTATAAGTTTGTCTTGCCCTAAGATATAATCAAATATGTACACAATTTCACATTTTCGTTTTAGATATTTGTTTTATCGTTTTTATAAACGGACATTTAATCCCATATCCCTATTATTATATCATTAAATCGATATTTTTCGAAATAAACGCGAATGAAAAATAAAACAACAGTTATTTGAAGTCAATAATGTTATGTATGTTTGACATAGCCATGCAATATTAGTGAAATGCCGAAATAATGTTTTGTAAAAAACCAAAAAAAAGGTTTCTACAGTGTCATTTATGCACAATCCTACAAGGCTCTATCCTATCAAAAGGGCAGTATCCTACAAGGCTCTAATTATATAACATATCTATAAAGGAATATTTTCAATTTCATACAGAAAAATTCAACAAGCTTTTATGTCACTAGAAAGTATATACAAAAAATAACAAAAATGATTTCAATAGTATTACAATTATTTGTGATCGATGACTCTTATCGTAGAGCATAATACGTTTTACATAATTCATAAATCATCAAACATATGCCATCCGACATTAATTAAGTACATCATATTATCTATGGTAATCATAGATACAATCACACGAAACCATAAACGATTAAATTGTATTTGTATTTATTAAAAAAAAAAAAAAATAATCGAGTTGATTTGACATTTAAAAAAAAAAAAAATAATTAAATGATTATTATTACGTGAGTGTTCATTAAAATTCTTTTATTATATGCGCATAGATAGTGATTAGTGAGGTAAATACCATTTAAATTAAATTGTATTTATTATACGATTATCGATTATGATAACTATTATTACATTACAGTTTATTTTTAACTGAATATGTTTAAACTGCAAGTAAGCAAGGTCTGCCCAACGTTTATGAGGAATTTAATAAAATTAATATAACTTATTGGTTTAACTAATTGTGTAAGAAAAACACTATCAGCTATATTTATGTATACAAAAGTTCTTTAAACTTAAGGTGGATTGATGCCTTTATAATAAAAGTACACTTTTTCATGTAGTATACATTGTATTTCTTTTGCGAAAAAAATGATTCTAAAATAAAAATTTTATTTTATATGTTGAAATGTTTTTTCGCAAAAAAAAAACTCTTCGACAAGACTGTTCAAACGCTAAGTGTTGTTTAATGACCGAACCGTCACATGCTAAAAACTTCTTAATTTTATTTTAGCCAGTTGCGAAAACCATATAATATTATTCTACTTATTTTAAAACTAATATAATTAACAATCGTTGGAATTGAATCTGAGAAATATCTCAGAATCACTATAAATGATTTCGTTTTTCTTTGTCTAAATTTCGAGATACTGAGTCCGAAAGCTCAAATGCAAATTTTATGTTTAAACAAGTGAAGGTAACGATTAACAGAGTCAATTGTTTAGATACTCGACATTTGATTGAATTACATTGTTTGGACTATTTTTAATTAGCATTCATAAAATACTATACATATCCAGTCTATACAGCTATATATGTATACATATAATAATAATATGAATTGTTATTACTTATATGTGTTTATTAGCCAAATATGAGCTAAAATTGTGGGAACTCAAACATTTAACGAAACAATGTTTTAAACAAAATTTGTTTGTTTTAAAAAATATAAACGTTTTTTCTATTAGAACTTTTCTTCTATCTTTTATAGTTTAAAAGTTGGACCAAAGATCCATTGGACTCAATTCAAGCTCGCTATCTCTATTTGTTTTTGAGTTATTATGTGATAAAGGATGGACAGTTGAATTAAACGAATTAGGTGTTTCTAACACCTATACCAAAAGTTTGTGCGATCAATATTAGGTAGCGTTACAAGTTTTAGACTAAAATTAATATACTCTCTAAAAAAAAATGAAACTTAACTTTCTTAATTAAGAAAAGAAATGCTCAATAACTAAAATCATTTAAGTTTGCAAGTAATTAATTTATTTGAGCTTTTAAAGGTAGCTGAAACTTTGAGCATCAACCCACTGATCTTCATTCAAATAATAATTTATTGTCATTTATCGTAAAATTAAATTCAATGTATCTTTTTATTTGTTTTTTTTCAGCTGTATTAAGTATCAAGAATATCAAGAATGATAAATAAAGAGTATTTGTAATAGTTTTTTTATTTTTTTGTTCTAACTGTGGTATACATATATAATGTCACATATAAAGTAAGTAGTACAATATAGTTTATGATTTCATTATATATTATATTATGAAATATAAATATTATTTTATAAAATTTACTATATTTAGGTATTAATTTTATTATTTTTTACTTTAAAAATCGTGTTGTATTCAACATTTGTTTGTTTAATAATATATTAAAAATGGTATATGTTTTAAGTTATATTGTGAAAGTGTATATATATATATACTTGATGAATAAAATACATTATCTATAGGTTCTTTTGTCTAGTGTAATACACTTAATGTGTATAATAAAAGATAGTGTTATTAAAGTGTACAATATTGTTATTAAAAAAAATACTAACAAATATATTCTTTTAAAAATTTATCCTTACACATTAAAAATTGAATTTGTGTTTTGATATATTATAATACGCAATCTTATAGATTTTCCCAGGAAGATTGTGTTACACACACGTATTGAGCCATTACTTTTGGAAGTTGACATAAATAAAATTGTATAAATGTTAGAAAAAAGCTATTTTGTGTTATCAATTTACTTCTCAATATGGTACATATTTGCTCACTTTTGCACAATCTACGTGCTAAAATGTCGGTGCTAACTACATGCCAAATAAAGAACCTTCCCAAGAAATTTATATTTTTAAAATAAAATTATGTTTTGATGATGGTACATTATAGCACAATTTGGGTACAATTCAGCACAAATTTATTTTTAACGAATTGCAAAAGTTGGATGTCAACTTCATACACATTTATACTTTAACTTCATACACTCGCCCGGACGAATATATTCGTCAATATGCGATCATGCTATGCAAAAGTTTGCTGTTTAACCAGTAGGGCCTGCTCGAAATCCCTTAATATTTGTCTAGACTAAAGAACATTCAAAATAATATCAAATCTAAGTACCTAAAGTTGAATCGTTATCGATAGTTATTTATAAATTATTTTTTACAAATTGTATAATACAAATATTCACATGAAACTTTACAAATAATGGGCTAACGAAAACGATTCAACTATACACGTATTTAAAAATTAATATGTCAGTACAAGTTTAATTTCAAAAACTTATCAAAACGGCCCAATATTAAGAATATTTTTTTATAGAATTTTAGAATTATATATCTTTTGAGATACATAAAGGATAATTATTTATTTTTTGTATTTTACCCTTAGAATATTTTTAAAAATAATACTTTAGAATATTCGATTATTATTATCATTTATGTTCTATTCAAATCCTGTGAGACTATTAACCTATATACGTGTTAAACTATTTGTGAGTATATTTTTTATTATTAAAGAAATGATTTTTTAAATAATATTAATAAAAATATATATAATTTGATTAATAATATATAAATTTTTTATAATAATTTTTTAATTCATATTAATTACTTTATTTTCTATGAGTCTCTATTTTTTGCATAAAATTGATTTGTTGCGAAAAACTTCAATTATTGGATAGATAATACGTTAGTATTAAAAAATATATGTATTTAAGATTAATATATAAATAAATTCTTTTTTAAATACAAACTCATTTACATGCAAATAACATTCAAATGTTAATTTCTTTATACATAATTTTTGAATTTTATTATTGAGGTTAATTATCAATGATTGTAGTTATTTATTAATAAATTTGTAAAAAAAAAAAAAAAAAAATATGGTAGAAAAATATTATCCATATATGTATTTATTTAATTTTTGAAATAATGAAACTGAGGCTGAAGGTATTTTAATATGCCTAAATCAAAAATCCCATGCTGTATATGGATTGTGTTAAAAATATTTCAAATATTAAAGAACCAAGTACTTAAAATTAAAATTTTAAAATTATTTTTTACATTTTAGTTAATTTTTTTTAAGTTAATTTAATTTTTTTTTGGAAATTTTTTATTAAATAGGGTTTAATCGGTTTCAATTAGACATTTATTAATTATTTTTTTACAAAAATTAACGTACGTAACGTAAAGACATATTTCATTGTAGGTACGTTTTGCGTCACAGAATTTAGGGTTTTTGAAAATGAAGAATTTCTCTTCATTCAGACAGATCGTTCGACAGTAATAGAAAAAAGTAAATTAGTAGATAAAGATTAGTGTATTTTTAATTAATAATTACTCTATTAATTGATCGATAAGGTACCCAAATTTTGATGTCTTATATAATAAATTGTTTCAAAAACTATAACATACCAAAAATTAACGTTTACAGTTCAATTTATTATATTACTGATTTATCGAACCCCTAATAACACAATTCCAACAAACACGTTTAACCGATATATATTTTTAAAGTAAATAAATAATAAACAAATTTATCATATGTGCATATTTTATTAAAAAAAAATAATATATCATGTATCTATTGAATAAACACACACCTATGTTTTATATATAAAAGAATTTAAATTGAAATTAATATAATGTGATGAAATCAAATTGCACTATTTTTTATGAAATTTTGTTTTTATTATTAATTATATTATTTATTCATTCTTCCGTTTAATTTTAATATTTTTTACTAATGTAGTAATACCATATGTGTACAAATATATCAGATAGCAGAGAACAACGGTACGTTTGGCGAATATCATTTTTATACATGACAGAATGTGTCAAAGTCTTAAGTTTGTAGCGCTAGCAAATATTGACCGCACAAAATTCCTCCTTGCGTACGCCTTTACCAGTGATTCTACCACATATAAAAAAAAAATTGCCAACGGTGCATAAAAGTGCTGTTTAAATTTGGGAAATTTTATTTAAGATTTGAATTTTAAATTTTTTGCAAATATTTAAAGTAAGTGGTAATATAAAATGTCAACTGATTAAACTTTTGACATTGGATTACCAATTTATAAAGTTGATAAGCTAAGAAATGAGTCTATATTTGAATACATATTAAAAGCTCATTATTAAGTTACATATCAAAAGCCCATTCTCTTTCAGTCACACTTTTTTATAAGTAACAATATTGAAGATTTCTGTTAAATGAATGTAGCATACATAAAAAAATAAATTAAGAGGAATAAGGTGGTTAGTTACAGTCATCACATGTGACGAAAGAGATAAAATAAATCTTAGATTTACATTGATTCTTGATTGCGAATAAAAATGAAAAAGAATCCAAAAGTTATAGAAATTGCTAGTTATTATGGAAGCCTTGAAAACATGACTATCTTTCGTAAGTATAGGGCGACTTTTTAGCATCTTCTTCATTTACTTCTCCTAGGTTGATGGTGATTGCTTTCGAACCAAAATTAAAAAGCACTGAATTCAATACAAATGATACGATACAGAATAAATTGATTTCTTAACAAATAATAATTTAATTTCCCCAAACATTTAACCATTTACCTACTAGGCAATGAATATGAATTATCGAATTCAATTTTATATTTATAAGAAATTTCAAATAATAAGTTTTATCCCATTTAGAAATACAACAGATGAGCAGTAAAAAAATAAAATAAAACTTATCAAATTATAAAAATAGAAACTTGTAAAAATATATCTATAATTATTTATTAAGTTTTGAATATAAAGAAATTTGTTTAATTAATAAATTATAATTGATTAATTGATAATTTTAATAATTAATTATTTATTTTTTTTCGAAATTCTAATTTATTAAATATTAAATATTTCTTGAAGAGCAAAAATTTTATTTATTTAAATATTTGACCATTATTACCACGATTAAATTGATATGAATTATAAAATTAAGAACAATTTTATATTTAAAATAATTATTTTTTTAAATGAAAAACTATAAAGTTTCATTTAAACCGTTTATTATTCAATTATAAATAATGATTTTAATATAATATAATAGCATCTTAATTCAAGTTTAAATATTAAAATTATTTTGATCTTTATATTGACTAATTAAAATAGCTTAAATATAATAATTTAATTTTCATACTATAATCGAAAAAAGGTTGCAAGCTGAAATTTTGAGACTACGTATTGAAAGACTTAAAAGCTACTTTTAGTACGTAGCTTTTAAGTCTTTTAATAATCAAAATTTTTCAACGGGGGTTTAAGAATAAAAATCATTTTCATTTTCAACGTTTTTCCGATTAAGTTCCATTAAAATTCAATTAGATCTCATTGATCTACGATCAACCTATTAAATCGTAAGAGATAATAGAAAAGGTCGAAAATAAAAAATGTTTATTTCTTAAAACAATTAAAAATTATTAATTATAAACGTTAAAAAATAATAAAGATGTTTAATCTTAAAATCTACTATAAACAATCAGAATTGAATAGAAGATTTACAAAACATATTTTTATTCATAATTTTAGATATTGAAATTACAAAATTTCATCAACTTCCCCTAAAGCGAATTAAAACATATTTCTTTTTTTAGAAAATAAAACTGGAACACATAAAAATAATATTATGATATTTTTTTACCATGAAATAATAATTATATTTTCAAATAAATGATTTTTTTTCACTTTCATTATTTATATTATTAAATTGTTGCTAATAACATAAAAATTTACATTTGACAGAGAAACGGCAGAATTTACCATGATACAAACTTAATAAGTATGTTGCAAACACTTTTGGTAAATCTATAATTTATCCTAAGATTGTAGAAAATATATTTTATTAGAATTGGTGAATAACTAAGTTTGAAATTTTAGGCCTTTAGTACAACGCATAGTTTTCAGTTCATTAGTGCAATGAAATTTTCTCCAACGAAAATTCTGATAATAGTCTAAGATCTTTCTCGGGAGCCCGTAAAATTTCCAATTGCGTTCACAAACAACAAACAAACAGATGGAGGTTTGCCATTTTTTTTACTAAAATAGGGAAATTATTCAATAATCAGTGCTTTTTATAGCTTTTTTTTGCAATTTTAAGGATGTCACTTATTATTAAATGATCTTCGGAGTACTAAAACGTATATCTATCAATTTGAAGCTTGCGGGCGTAGTAAAAAACATAAGTAGAGTATATTATGGGAGGAATTATAACTTCGCCCCTTGCACCTGGACCTTCTGTTCCTCTGTACTCTCTACTAGAACACTCCATTAACTGAAGGCAAATAACCTTCTAGCACAAAGTGACAATTATATTGTTATATTCTTATAGTGGAGCCGGTTACTTCATTCATACCCATGCGGCGGCAGTCTGAACAATCAACCTCTCTCTTTTCTTTTATTATAATTGGACAAACTGCCGCTATCTAGAATCGAACCCGCAATCTCCACTTAAAGTGTTCAAATAGGTGAAGGTATTAGTGCGTTTACTAGCATACTCTCTTCATATTACCTCTAGCTATGCCGCCAACCATTTTGTTAAAATCGAACTACTAGGTATCCCACTTTATTCTAGTGATAGATTAATTGAATGGTTCCAACGATTTTTCTCGAACTTCACATCAAATAGTTTTTGTTATTTCTGTAATGTCTGTATTAAAGGTCTCTATCAGAAACATAACCCACCTTAAGCCGTATCTTTGCTATGTGGTTTTACTATCTATCTGAACAACATGAAACGTACTAATAAAGTTGATCAATAGTGTAATAAAATAAATACGAGTAAGTGAACAACATTGACTATTTTATTTATTTATAATATATGATAATTGGCTATATTATATATATGTATGCATGTATGTAATTTATAAACAACATACATCATTATTATAGTGAACTGGCCTACCTGGCCGATACTGTGAACTGAAGTCGACGACTTGATGACGGCCTTCCAAGGACGTGCATTGCCTCTATCAGATGTGTTGTTGTTGTTTTTCTTTTTTTTTTAATTAATTTTATTTAAGTATTTAATAATTTATTATTATTTACCATTAAAATATGAGGTCTAAAAGAGAATTAAATATGAATTCTGTATGGAAGGGTTTTTAATATTTTTTTTTTTTTTTCACTTTTTATAGTTTTATTTTACTTATTTACAAGATATTACATAATGTTGCAATTATGATATTATGAAAATTCATTTATTCTGCATACTTAATTGTATATTTATTGTATCACACAGGAATCTAAGCTTTTGGCAATGCAAGAATTCTTTAGGACCCAAAAATGGTTAGTTTTCCACATGTGTGGTTGTGAACGTAAGTCATTTAAAAAATGACTTATAGATATATACTTGATAAGCATAAGTCATGTTTAATGTGAAATATGGTAGGGTAGCCCAGATGAAGATTTTTGGAATTACTCGATAGATTAAGATTTGGAGAATAATTTACCTCTTGTTGAGTATCCTCACCAAATCTTAGCTCTCTATATGGTGCCGTGCGTATATGGTAGCCATTCAGAATACGAAAAATCGATAGTTGGAAAATTATAAACCGAATCATCAAGCAAAAAGTAATTTTAATAAAAAAAAAAGTTTTTCAATTGAAAATGTTAATTTTTTTCTGCAAGTATATAGTATAGGTTTATGTATAGAATAGGATATCGGATTGAGTAAATGGGCTTCGCTTCTTTGCAGGCACAATATCACTCTTTTTTTTTTACATTTTCCTTTATCATTTTGCATGAATATGGACAATTATTTTCGATTCTCCAGTCAAAGAAAGAAGTCCAAGTTCGAAATATTTCCGCTAGTAATAATTCATTCAATTCCTGGCATTAAAACTTATTTTCTGAGCGAGTAACAACGATATTCAGTCTCATTTATTCAAAAACCATAATTAAAAACAGTAAACTAAAGAGTTGATATATACACGTGGAAGCCATTTATTACGAATGTCCATACAATAAGGATAAAATATCCCTTCTGGGCAGGTGTTTATACGACTTAGAAATGATTAAAGTAACATGTTTTCCCTCTGCAAAAATTTAGAAAAGTGTTTTCATTTTGGTAGTCCAACAAGAGTTTCATTGTCCACAAAAGCTTCAAATTGACAGACATTCAATTTTTTTGTTTTTTGTTATTGTAATAGGATTAAACAATTACAAAAAAACCCTTTTATCCATCACGTTATAAAATCAGATATCCGTAGTTTGACACCCTGATAGCTGTGAAAAATAGCATTTTTAATGTTGTCGGACAAAGGGCATTCTTGTTTTGCCACAAAAAAGATTTTGCATTTTTTAATGATCTTCCTATAACAATAAACTTGCTATATGGGGTGCCGCGATGGGCGATGTCAGAAACATCGATTTTTGAAATCGATGTTGAAAATTGTATAGTCTTCGAAAAAGAAAACGGTTCACTTTTATAAATTTTCGTAAAACGACAAAGTTTATTTTCACTTACCAAATGTAAATGTAAGCCTCATACAAATTATTAGAAGTATATTTACAAATGATTTAATGTGCTTGCTTATGAACACCGGGACTATTTATTATAAAGAATAATAAAAATTACTTTGCAATAAAAAAAAAACAATTTTATTAGCCGATGGCATTGTACGATCTTACGAAAGTAGACTAACATGTAGAAATATTTCTTAAAATATCTCACGTATGCCTGCCGCTGTTTAAACAAAAAAAAAACTTTTATTAATTATTCATAAAACCGGTGTCTACTTATATTTA
Organism: Chrysopa pallens; assembly: GCA_020423425.1. Taxonomy (NCBI): domain Eukaryota; kingdom Metazoa; phylum Arthropoda; class Insecta; order Neuroptera; family Chrysopidae; genus Chrysopa; species Chrysopa pallens. Next base: position 55,610,596 of record CM035594.1, on the reverse strand, counting down.
ATATGATCAAAAATGTGATAGCCAAAATAATTGTTTATTGTTGTTTTTTTTTTAAACAAAGCTTTGATTATAATCATTTCGTATAAATTTGCATAAAACAACCCCAACAACTCACAAATTCTTTAATGGGTGGGTGACATTTAAAATTTGCAAAAAACATTTGGTAATTATTGGTATATTTACTTTCAAATTTCATTACCAATTATCAATCATTGTAAAATAATTTCTATTGTGATAGATCATAGGAATTCCTAGATAAGTACTCACTTGAAATTTACTTGAAAATATTTCTAGTGTTTACTTCTTATATTTCTAGTCTTTACTGAATCGTAATTTTGTTTTAAATAAATTTAAAAATTAAGCATGTTGTAGTTTTAATCGAAGCGTTACATAGTTCAATATAAAGATTTTGAATGCAAATTATAATATTAAGGTGATGATTGCCGAAGTCCAACAAAAGTTTTGCGTCACGCACTCTAAACGAAAGCTTACATAATTATAATGAAAAAGCAACATATATTCGTATGGAAACGATGTTTTATTATTAAGTAATGAAATTTTTGGAAGAAACATTATTCGGCAAATAGTTTCTCTTTTTATAGCGAACTTATGATTTGCTAAACAACATTTTCTTAGATGAAATCTTCGCTTAGTAGGTTTCTTTACACATGCCTGGTAAATTTTTTATTCTGTCCACTTAAAATAAACAATTATTTGATTTAGGGTGACTAAACAGGATGCCTGTTGCCCGACAGCGTAAATATACCAAAAGCAATTTTTAGACTTTCGAATGACGATTATCATATTTTTACTCGTTTCAGCCAAATGATTTTTTTAATCGATGTTCAATTTTCTTCGTCATATAATAAAATAATCAAACGGATATAAATAAATTTTAAGTTAAAGATATGTTTCATAGTCAAAAAAGATATGCACATCAGGCAGAGTCAGTATTTGAATGAGTGACCACCTAAGAATGCTATGTACTGTTATTGTTTAGAATAATACCTACTGTAGTCACTGCGTGACCTTAGTAGTTAAAAAATTACTTAGAAATAATAATTAAAAAAAAAAAAGTTTCGTGCATATTATCAATGCAAATATTGAGCAAATATTGAAACAAAATCCTAAATATCAATAAGATTTTTAGTTATACACGCAACTTTCAAAAAAAAACTTCTTTATACACACATACAATTTTTATAACTGTATATAAAGAATAAAATTTTTTGTTCAGTGTATGACTTACGACATATACAAGTTAAGCTGTCAATCTTTTTTTATCTTGTCAACAAATAAAATAATACTTACATTCTACATATTACAATACGTTATAAATGATTTATTTATACAAATGTTTTAAGTGGCATTAATAATTCGCATTGGATGTAATAGTCCCGGTACACCTCACCACATCAAGTCATTGATAAATACATATCTAAAAATTTGTGTATGGCTTTATTAACGTTAGTGAAACAAGTTTTTACGAAACTACGAAAATTCCTAATAGTGAGGCGTTTACTTTGGCGGAGCCTGTAAAATTTTCGATTTACCTCACAGACTTGAAATTGACAGACATCCATTTTTTGTTATTCGGAAGATCATTTGAAGACAGATGCAAAGAACAATTTTTTCAAACATGTGAAAAAACGGGAAGTCCTTTACTCGACAACATGAAAATTGCTATTTTTCATAATTTTCATGTTTCATAATTTTTCATACTTCCTATCTACTAATAATAACGATTGTCTATCAATCTGAGGCATGTGGGGACAATTTTACGAGCTTACAAAAAATAATACGGCCAACCTTTCAGAATTTTTGTAGGGGAAAAAGTAGTCACACTAATTATAACTAAACTATATGCAAATTTTTAGAAGTGTATTTATCAATGAATTTGTAATTTATTCTAGGATTCACTCACTTTAAGAGTAAAGAATTAAAGGACTGATAACTAGGCGATATGTATTCAATAAAAAACAATGCCATACTTGAATTAAATATTTCTCTTTTAAAATGACATTTAGGCCGCATACAATAATATCTGTATCCAGTGCATATATTTAGATTGTTTATTGGTAGGTATATTTCGATAAGATCTCCGTGAATCAGTTTTCTCACTAAATAGGAGTGCCTGAAGATTAATGGTAGAAATAGATTTTAAGAAATTGCAAGGTAAATCGAATGACCTTGCTTTTTCTAGAAGCAAACAACTTTTAACCTACATATTTCTTAGATAAATTAGATAAAACATGTTTCTTGTTATCTCGATTTTGACACACCCGGTTATTTTTCGTTACACAAAAATTAATTGAATATCTGCCTTCTGATTTATTTTTAAAATACTTTTCAGAGAATGGATTTTCAAGGAAAACATTTAAAACTAAATATTTAATACAAATTTATTTCGTTGGAAATAAAAAATTTCTTCAAAATGCATAGGTGTTTATATTACATTAAAATATGCTTTTTTAAACCTTTAAAATTCATGTAATCTTTTAGAAATAAAAAAAATAATGGATGAGATTCAAGAGTCATGAAAAAGTTATTGATAATTTTTAGCAAGTTGATTTCAGTATTAAAAGCACGCATTTGTTGTTTTTTTTTATACGCCAGCAATGGCCGTGTTCTCTTTAGTGACGTGAAATGTGCCAAGTGAAATTAATTGAAGGCTAATGTTGAGACTGTCTCAAATAACCATGTACCTTGACCGTGGTTTAAATTATTTAAAAAATAACAGTAAAATTCCATCACCATGATAAAAACAAGCAAAACATATAATATGTCATAAATCACAAATCGTTTATTCTAATAACAAAATTATGAAAAAAACATAACATAAATTATTTTATTTTCATAATAATTTTAATAATGCTTTGGGTCATTTTTTTGAATTCATTCATAAAATTATTATTACATCGTAGTTAAATGGAATTATTTTACAAGGTTTGTTTTGATGTAACTTGGGACATAGATGTAAATGAATTTATTATGATTATTATTAATTTCAATTTCGTTTATTATATTACGACGCGACATAAACATATTATCTTTTAAACTTCAGATTGGTTTAATACTGGTTTTGGTTATTGTACAAATTTAAAAACATTTTTTACCTTTGATTTTTTTTATTAAATGTAGGAAACTAGGACATACGGAAAGTTTTTTTTTTTTGTTAAATAATTCTTATGAATATTGTTATTTATTCATATTTTGTTTAATTTCATTTGAAACCCCCACAATACAACCAGAGAGTATTTTTAACAAAAACATTTATTATGCATTACAACCAAAAGTCAGGACATTGAAAAGTAACCTTGTTCAAATCGCAGTGCCAGATGAAATTTCGGCAATGGAGTAGTGTTTATATTTACATGAAACATTTATCCATTTTTTTACCACCATAATAACCACGTCATTATTTCATTAATCTATGAATAGTAATTCTATAATGACACGTACATTAGATTTGATCTTCACCTGCCTCGAAAGGGGAGCTTTTCAAACATCGCTTATTTTTCAACTGATCGAATGACTCAAATGAGAAAATTTTCCCGTTGACATAAGTCCGGAAATCTGAAGTCTAAAAAGTAGGGAAAAGAGAAAATCCTTTTTTTTTCATTATTTCATCCAACGATTAAGAAAAACAAATAAGATAATTCTTGATACTATTTCCATAAAACTGTTAAATGATTCTCGACCGTAAGAACCGTAAGAAAGATTTTAAATAAGGAAGTAAAAAACAAATATTCATTTTAGACCACATGTTTCACGTGCAGTCTCAACGTGTAAGAATAAACATTTCAAATTACAATAAATATGAATTAATTTGAACAAATATGGTACTTATGGCTACCTACTTATAATACACACATGGCTATAAAATATATGCATTCACGCAATATGATTTACATATATATTATACATTTAAAATTATATAAAATGTAAAATATACAGTGTGAATGTTATCACAAATCGTCACGCTGTAATCATGTGAAGTAAGCAAATTCTCTCTTTTATGCTCAGCTCTAAAAAACGTCTTTTGGATGTTCGGCCATAACCATGTTTAATCCATACTTATATAATAAATCTGAAGGGTTTGTTTGACAGCGAATTTTCAGTGAACAACTAAATGATAATCTAAAGAAACCTAATAGAAAATGTGATTGAGTTTATTGTATCAAAACCGGACAACGTGAAATACAAATTCGACTAGTTTTACAAAAGATCCCATTAAGTTATGTAAATTATTCGAGAACATGTATCGTATTTTGGAATTTTTCATTCGTAACTACCAAGTAGTTCTCGGTTCATCTAAGATCTAATCTTGTCTGTTATGCTAGATGCTGCCAAGGCAACCGATAATGCGTACTACTATTTAACTGAGTACCCAGGGTGTACTTGACATAGTTATTAAAGTATATTAGGTTTTTACGAAATACCTAATATTCTCTAATAACTATACCCTGACTACTCAGTCAAATAGTTGTACGCATTATCGGTTGTCTTGACAGTTTTCGACATTCTCTCGAGGGGAACCTTTCCCTCATTCTGGTTTGGATGTCAAACACTCGTCACCATATCACTACCATAGAAAAACCTATCATCACAGACACTCTCTTACATTGAGATCATGTAACAGCCGATGAAATATTACTTATTATTTTCGTTTGCAGGTTCCATATCGCTGTGGTTCAAGAATGGAAAACTTTGTTGGACTGGGCAACCGAAAGAAGATCAGACACTTGCCTGCGAAAACTGACGGAATTACTGGCGAAGTGTTGGCTGATGGAAGTACAGACTACACGACCACAATTGAGTGAAAAATCTAAAAATGGACTTTATGCAGATTTATGTATCTCAAATACTGTGTGGCTTCTGGAGATGTAAGCCTTGAATCCGTTTTCCCCTTATGACAGGCATAATTACATTAATATATAAAATTTAAACAATCATAATAATAACTATTGGAAATATCCTATTAATAAAAAATGATCAATTATCAACATACAGTACAATTTTAAATTGAATTTATATTACAAAACTACCGTGAATAATTATTTTAAAAAGTTATAATAATAATTAAATGTTTATTATTCATATGTACAAATAATATTTTATAATATTTTGAAAAAAATCACCTGTATGTAAATTAAATAAATTTTTTAAACACAAATTATAAATAATAATTTATTTACACATAATATTTTAATCGACCTCATGTAATTAAATAATTAATAAATATTATTTATATGAACGTATAATCTAAATAATAAACTTAAACTATATGTGTTATGTTGTGTCTACTTGTTGCTGTAATGTTTCGATGAACATCCGATAACAAAATATTAAAATACAAATTATATTTCAACATAATATATCAAGAAGTTAAGCTTTTTGATTTTTTTTAACTGTATTTTACATCCATATATAAACTAATGACAGATTCCACATGATACAGATTGAAAGTATTTAAAAATAATAAAATAATTTTGAAGAAAATCATTGGAACCATTTTCGAGAAAAATGTAAAAAGCCTAAAAATCTCATCAAATTAAGTAGGATTCGGAAGTTTGATTTTACAGTTCGATTTTTATGCGGTACAATTAAGGATAATATGAAAATAGAATACTCAACTAAGTGAATTTAGGATAAACGTTTAATACAATATCACACACAATCGTGCAATGATCAATTTCTGGAAACCAGTTCTTTGGATCTCAAAACATGCGCACCTCCAAAGAAACCACAAAATCGAAAGAATGATACGAATGTACTCCCTTTAACACTTATATTTAACGAAAATAAAAAATCATTAGTGGACCTATGTGCTACTCCACAGTATTAATTCTTGATAATAATTTAATAATTAACATTTGAATCTGAAATTCTAAACAACCGTGACATTTACCAAACAGGCCTGATATTATTAATCATTCAAATCACACAAAAAATGGTGATAAGTGTGTGTTAAGCTCTCTACAATCTTTCAATAAGTGTTGTGATAGTTTTGTATCCAAATATCTCCAGTTTTAATGAAGATAAGTCACTCAAGTGACTTAAGACCTTGCATTTGAGCTATTAAACACTCAAATTGGATGAGATGGAGAAGAGCCGGATGCAGACATTCGATTTTTCATCAATTTTTTTTTGAATATAGATTACAAATATATCACTCAAAGGAGTTTTCCGCATCGCTTGCAAGCTAGAAAATAGAAGCTTAGAGTGATTTTGGTTGAATATTGCTGATCGCCCGTCAAAATGAAAATTGGTTTTCTTTACACGGGTGAGACTTGCTGAATCTCAGGCATTTTAGATTAAATTATTTGGTCTACAACGGAGAGTATTAGGAATTGTGACGCTGGAGAGGATAGGGTTAGGAAGACACCTTTTCTCCGTCAATTGAACTTCTAATAAGTAGCTAAGCCAACTTAACGTTGATGGTAATTATATTTGATAAGTTCGATTGATATCTTGAAAAATGGTCTATAAAAAACCGTAACGTAAATAGATTTTCTGTATACATAGAGGTGTCATATATCATAATTTTGTAAATAACTGATTTTTATTACCACTTTCATTTTTTTTTTTCAAAGTTTGCTTCATTAATTATGCAAAAATATATGAAAAATAGAATGATATTAAGAAATAATCATTAATTGTTTCAATTAATTATATTAGTGTCGTACCTACCAACACATAAATTAGCAAACTTTGTAAATTATTGAAATAATTCAAAATTTACGTTTCATTTAATTAAGAAATAAATGTAAGTATAATTAAAACAATCTATTTACCACAAACAAGTACAAACCGATAAAAATATTAGTAATGATGAATTTAAAAAATGTTAAGAAATTAAGAACGAGATGAGAATGGTTTTATCTGATTGTTCTTAAACTAAATACCTACAAAACAGAACCACTAAATTTTAACACTTTTGTTTTTGTTTTATGTTAAATTAATAAAATACACATTAAGAAATTGGGTTCTTTAAAAATAAATTTATCAAAATTTTAAATCTAAATCTAGAAATCTGATGATGGTTTTTTAAATGTAATTTTAATTTTTGCAATGTCAGACAGAATATATATATAAATTTGTATATAATATTTGTTTGTTAATATACCGGTGTTTAGAAACTTATTTATCGAAGTGTAGACGCTGTTTTTGATCTCAGAAACAACAAAAAATATTCTGTAGAATTTTGTTCTAAACTGAACCATCGTAAGTAAGTCCGGGAGAGATGGTCATGGTTTTTAGGAGACGCCATAAAAATCATACTAGTTTTTTGCTGTTCTTTGGCTATGAGTGTTTGAGAAGTTAAAGTACTACATAAATACTCTTTGAATGTATAGGGTATTAGATCTATAATACCCGGTGTCTCGGATTAAAATGAAACTGTTACTGAGCTTTGACTTACAGTTAGATTCGGTCTAATTTTTATTGACCTGCTTGGAAAAGCATACTCTATTGTAGTCGTCTTTACCAGACCAAATGTGGTCGTATATCATCTCTCCTTAATCAACCGAAACATCAAATCAAAAAGTTGTAGCTTAGAAAAACAAATTAATCGGTGTTTACTTACTTTTTGATTCAATTTCAATATCACTTTGAAAATGTTGAAGGTAGCCTATGTTAATAGAAGTGAACTAAGCAGAAACTATTAATAACGACTGATTGGTTCCGAAAATCATTTGACTAGCCATCTTTCCTATACGGCCATCTTCCCCGAACTAATCCTATATATACTTGTAGAAAAAAGCCCTGTGATAAGTGATCGCTGACTGATCGAATATATGGACTGAATGCAGTCAATTTTAAAAATTAATTTTCAACTTTCCTTAAAATTTGTATGGAATTTGTGTGTTGCTGCAACCAGTTTTCAAATGGTAACTCAGATTGAACGTACATATTAAACGATTATATAGAGTAAGTACATAGTCAAATAAAATTTTGCAATTTTATTAATAATAATAGATATCAAATATACTTCACTTTCACTGTCTGAACACGATGATAGGTATAAATCAAAAAAATTTTGTAGAACAGAATATTAATTATAAATTTTTTATTGAAAATTATACTAATTTATATGTTTATTTATATATAAGGAAAAAATTCAATTATTTATTATTATTAATTCGTTACTTTTTGTAATTAAAAAGATACCAACCAAGGTATTTTAAATAATATTATTTATCCATTGAAATTTCTTAAAGAAATAAATACGTTTATATCATTAATTATTTACAAGCTACAGAAATTTTTACTTAGTAAATTGAATTTTTAAATTTGCACTAAGACTAGTTTATTTACAAGGAGCAAGGGACGTACTATTTATATCCGACATAGATAATATGACAGATTGAGTGTTGATATTAATGTTCATAGAATCACTCAATTAGTCCATTAGTCCATTTGGGTGGCATATTTTGAACCTAAATAGTAAGTGCAAGTTCGTGAATGAGCAAAATCGGCCTATTGAACTTAATAGCTCCATGACTCAATTTTTAAACCACAAAAAATAGAAGAAAAATTTAAAAACAAACACCAAAAATGTTTATTGTTAAACATTTTTATGTAAAATGTTCGGCTAAATTTGAGCTAAAGCTGTAGCGATTTAGCTCAAATTTAGCTAATAAACACAAATATAATTACAATATATATGAATATATTAAGCAGAATACTTAGTAATAGTCTAAGCTCAGATAAGTCAACTGTAAACTTTATCTCTTAAAGCTTTGTACTTAGAGATAACTGCATTTCTATTACTTTAAAAATTAGTTATTTTTAGATCAGTTAACCTTCTGTATAAACTAGTACCCTATCACAATGGCCCAAATTCCCATATATCATAAAGTTAATTTATACTCGGCAATTACTATTTAAATTTTTTTTTTTTACATTCAGTAAATAACACAATATATTTTTTTAAGTGTCATATAATAAATGTATAAAAATATTATATAATCGTCAATAAACAGTATTTGTCAACCAGTGGTACGTGAACAAGTTACTTGACAACGTTTATTAAAATTTTTCAACAATTAATTTAAAAAAATAAAAAAAGACTGTTTGATAATCACTGTGGTGGCTGCTTTTATCTACAATGACAATGCAATTATATTGTTTATTATATTGTTCGTTCACTATACAATAATTTTCTTGTTTATAAACATATCACATAATATATGTACTGAGAGATAGAAAATCAGTGAAGGAGAAATTATTCCAGATTTTTAATAATTGCATAATTTTCAATAATCGACAATACCTAAAACCGAATTTTTATAATGCGATATTTATATAAATTATTGTTTAAATTATATAGAGCTAAAAATTAAAGAAAATACCAAGTATGGAACTCCCCCATCAAATTATCATTTCAAAAAATTTAAAATATTACAATTTATAGGCATTTCAAACTTTACTATAATGTTCTTTCAAGCTCGATCTCAAGTTCGTTGCTGTCGCTACCAATAAGGCACATTAAAAAGAGTTTTGACTATATTAATCGCATACATTGATTGTGGCATTTATAAATATTCACTTTTAAGAGAATGTATCTAGTTTTATAATCAACTTCGAAATTGATTAATATTCACATATAGAAGAAACGCAAATTAAAATTTGATTCTATAAATGATTCTATTAAAATGTTTTTTTATGGAATGGAAAACAAATCAAATAGCATTTCAACTTGCGAAAAATAAAGACAAAAAAGAAAAAAATGGAAGTAGAGGAAAATAGACGAAGTACTTTACCCAAGTAAAAGGGGTAAGTTAATCAATAGTGGATCGGACTAAATTATTTTTATTATTTCAATTTAGGCGTCTTTACTTCACGAACATGGATCTGAAATTATTTTTCAAAAATCTTTAAAAATAAGCAAGACATGGAAATTCAAAATTCCTAATTAAGCAAGAATTAAACTATGACTGTTAGTATCTGCATATCAAATAATTACATGCCTTCATATCATGAAAAAGAAAATAAAATAATATTTGATTTCCAATAACTTCTTTGTTTTTAAATCAATTTAATTTAATTTTCTAGGTCTAGTTTCAAATTTTAAAATGATATATAGCAAATGTAGAATCAGTCGGGTACCTATTATACATATTAACAAAATCAACAATGTCGCCAAAAGTGGTAATAATACTTTCAATATTTCACAAATTCATTGTATATTAGGAACACCTATGCCACCACATTTTCTTAAAAGTAGTTATTATAGTTATGTAATCAAATTAGGTACATTTATTAAAAGAATAATACCTATATATATATAAATATAAAATATTGGAAATTAATTATAGGTATTTAAAAAATAATTTTTTATATTTCATAATGAAAAAATTTCATTTCTCAAAGTTTTATTGACGTGGTGGTGAATGAAGTTTTCTATTAAATAATACAAATTTTATTTCTTTGAAATTGCTATTTTTTTATTTTATAATTAATTTATTTCTGCACTATGTATTAATTTTATTTATTTTAATTTGTTTGTTCCAATTAATTAACTAAAGTATATTAAAATTTTCTATTCATAGACAATCAATTTCACAAACTCATTTAAAAAAAATATTCATTTATTACGAATATTTACATAAAAAATGTTATTTGGGTTTTTGATTATTCTAAAAATAACGGAGCTCTGATTGGATAAAACTTAAAGCACACTTACAGACGTAAAATTTATTGTATAGAAACCTATGTGAGGGTGTTTTTATTAGACTGACTGCAGCTTGTTTAAGGGATAATTTTATTATAGATAAAGTATGCATCTAGTTGTTTATCAATCCATGTTTGTTCGGATGTAAATTTCGAACGCGTGTTTTGATTATTATGAAATTTTCTAGGCACGTTTATCATATTAGGAAAATTGGCTGTATACTCAGAGCCTCATTGAGTCAACAGGGGCTTCATAGTTTTTATAACCGAAATCATTTTCGTGGTTGTATACAACACACAAAAAGAACCCCCGTAAAAATGAACTAAAAAGTAAAAAATAATTTTAAATTAAAAACTTCTATAAATAATTTCCCTTTAACCAATTACCTTTAGAAATCGGTGTCAATTAATTGGCATCGACTTTGAAAGGTTATAGGTCACAAGGAAATTATCTTTAGAAATTTTTCATTAAAATTATTTTTTATTATTTAGTATATTTTTTTTATTTTTAAATAACTATTAATTTTACTTATTAGATACATAAACCAATTACTATAAAGAGGTATTACGATAAAGAGGTATTGCAATCCACATGTTCGATAGTATTCAAACCATTAAGTTTTTTTGCAAATTGTTTAATTTATAAATTATAATGATTGACAAATACATTAATTACCCATAAAAGCAATTACCAAATTACTTTTACCTATATTCTAAAATTTTCTCCAAGTAAATAATATTAATAAATAAATATACGTCTGTAAAACTATATGATTATTTTATTAGGGTTAATATAATCATAAAGAACTTAAAAAATTTCTAAAAACAAAAAAATAAAAATAACAAAAACTACTTACAAAGGCAGGCGTATCAGTTGGCTTCGCTAATAATTTAAAATCACCAGATGTTATTCCAGCACCATAATAATGTTCCCATACACTTGGTTTATCACTGTGTGGTATGTCCCGTACACTTCGTAACCCGGCACCATCACAATTATCAATTAATTTAAATTTTGTATCAATCCTTTGTGCACCCCTACACAGAGTACCATAAATCATTGCGTTACGTACTCCATTTGATATACTTGATAAGTTCTTATGCACAAACATAGCTGGCGGATTTTGAGGCGAAGACGCGTCAAGGTTTTTATTTTTAAAAATTTGTGACACATCACTAAAACCGCTGCTCGATGAAGACACTCCGGATGGTTCATGATAAACTTCTTCTTCCCGAATTATACGATCCCAATCGGATAACGGACTATCACTGGAGTTATGTGATAATGCACGTGATACGGTTCGCAATTTATCGTTGCTACTGATAATATGTGATAAATTTCGAATATCACTCTCAGTTTGTAGCACTTCTAAAGTTTCACAGATTTTTGTATTTAAACCTTTTAGCACATCTTCGGGTCTTTGTTCATTTTTACCTTCAACTACTTCGGTTAATGTTTTCGATAATTCCCTGAGTAAATCGCGTGCGCATGCTCGACGCGTGTCACTATGATTTGCGTTCACACTATGTGATTGTAATTGTGTTACATAATTATTTAAACTAGAATAAATATTTAACGAATCTTCTGAGTCACTACTGTTATTGCCACGCAGTCCAGGCCACACTGGACGCGGTATCGAAAAATCCACTTTACCTTCTGGTATTGTTGTCAATATAAATCCAGTAGATGAACTGACTGATCCTAAGTATTTTGATTTTTGGCGTGGATCAATCGGCGATTTCGAGTGTGATCGTGTCGTGTAATCGTCTAATTTTTCAATGTCCGTTGGACGACTGTAAATTGGATCACCATCGCTGTGACTACTTTCTGAACGTGAATTCAATTGACTGACATAGCCAGATGATTTTCCAGCAGATGGTGGTGATTCAGAGCCACGGCGATGATGTTGTTGAAGATTATTTCGTGCAGAGGTGATTGTTGGTTTATCGTTCTCATATTTTGGACACTCCAAACATGCACTGCCCGTTTCATCCAAGAATAATGGGTTTAGTCTAAAAGTTCCAGTATTATCCATTATTAATATTTTTTTATTTAAACAATTAAAAAAAGTTTTTTTTAACTAAAACAAAAAATTTTTCATTATTTTATTCTTAACGAATTTATCATTAAAAGATCGAAAAAGAGCTCGCCCATAACGTTATAGCTTTTGTAAAGAATTAAATTTAAATTTTTCTTATGATTATTTCATAAAATAAACCTTTACAGAACATATTTTCTTTTTCCTGAAGTTATTAAATAAGCAATAATTTCAAATTATAAATAATACAATCGAAAGACTTTGGAAAAATTTTCAATTATTATTTTCAGAGCTATGGGCGTACAAGAAAAGTTTGGATAGTTTACGCTCCCTTCTATACAAATCCTGATTCTTCAATTTTGGGACTCAATAGTTAATCAAAACTATTGGTTGAAAAATTAGATTACAATTTGATTAACCCGAAACATAAATCGGAACTTCGATTCAGGATACTACTCCAGCCAGCTCCGAGACATTTTTTATTAACGTTTCCTTCCAAAAATAATAAGGACAATCGAATTTCTGTGGTTTAGAATTATTTTCAAAAGTAGCCAATACATAAAGCATTTGATATCGGCGCAAGTTAGAAAAAACCCACAAACATTTTGTGAAATCACATAAAAAAAAAAACCCATTTTATGCAAAAATATTGCGTACCAACACCATCGTTTTTGCTTTAAAACTAAAAAACTATTCAAATAATAGGTAGATCTTTAAAAAACATGTCTCTACTTCATTCATAATTTCATTCACTTTTCTATTAAAATTTCCTCAGAATTTGAAAACATCACTACAGTCCTAAACGCAACGGACAACTATAAAACATAATTTTTAATTTTCACACTTCACAAGCTTAATTGAAATAACACAAGATTTTCAAAAGTATCAGCAAGAATATTTTTCGAAAGCCTTTTTTCAAAACAATTAAAATATGGACGAGCCCAATTTTGTCAAATGATAAATCGTACATTTCTCAATATACATAAATGATTAATTTTAGTTCGATGTATATTTCTACTATGCTCAAAACAAAATGGGTGTAAATTAATTGAATCAGATTTGATGTTAAACGTGTAAAAGTCAAATAAGGAATTGAAACAAAACATTTTTTTATTAATAAAAAATTAAACATTACTAATCAAAATAATAGATTGTGTAATCGAATCACAAAATTATTCAAACATTTATTATTATTATGTTTGTTTTTTTATATTTATATTGTTGTTTTTTTCTTGTTTCTTGTTATATTTTTCAAAATCATAAACGTGCTGATTTTATTAAAATTTATGTTAATTAAATGACTCATTATTACAATATTGATAAAAATATTTCGAAGCCATCACTCAATATATGAGATGTAATTACTTGCATATGCATATATGCACTGTACGAGAAACTGAAAATTACTCTGGAAACATGGCAACGACATGCATCGACTCTCACACCAAGGGATTCTCGTAAAAGAGTTATGTTAATTTTGTCAGTTATGGTAGGTGTATGTTCAAGCGGAGATTTTTGGATTTGAACGTGACGCAAGAGAATGGCAGGGTCACAAACTTGCAAAATGACACGCCACCTGCGTCACGTTCAAATCATCAGATTACCAAAATATACACTCTTAAGCACGTAATTAACTTACCGTATATTAATCTAACGCCCTCGATTAAATCCAGCTAGCGATTTTTGTTTATTATTCTCAGCCGATCAGAACTTATACTCGCGGTACCTACTTGAGAGTTAAGATTTGGTGGTGGTGCTCAATAAAGGCAAGGGTATCTCCCATATTCTTAAGATATGGGAGTAAATCCAAAATTTGAAACAAGCTTTGTAGAAGCTGGATTTTTTGTAGAAAAGCGTATTTACAAAATCTCATGAAAAAATGCTACCACAAAATTTCGATAAGGCAGTGTCTGTAAGCCACACAGTTTAATTCTAGCCTGATTAGATCCCCTCAATACAGTCTAACGTAGATTAACTATGACCTCCCCTCGAACAGAACGTAATTTTTTAATAAGTCCGGAATTGGGATTAAAATATTCGAATAAAAATGAAGAACACTTTTTTACATTTTACATATTTGTTACATTTTTATAAGCCTGACTTAAATGGTGGCATTATTCCTGCAAATTATCAATTTGACCAACGATACAGCCTGAAAATTGCTTATCAAAGATGTCAACAAAAGACTTCATTATATCATTCACTAAAATGAAATATACACGATAGTCTTGTGAGTATTTGCGACTAAACTTTTATTTATAATTATTTAAAAGAATTATTTAGTTCAAAGTCATTTCCTATTTAAATAGGTAAATAAAAATGGATAATGTGACATACGACATAATCAAAATAAAATAATTCTTAATGATGTGATATAATATGAATTAATAAAATAAAAATATCGGATTTTCTTAGAAATTTTTATGTACATTTACAGGGGCGTAGGAGCCGTATGGGCAGGGTGGGCAGCTGCCCACCCAGGAATTTCCCTGGGTGGGCCATGCCCCTTTGTTGAAGAGATTAAAAATTTTATTGCTCTATTACAATTACGTGTAGGATAATTTTAAGGGCAAAACAATAGTTTTTCACGAAAAATTGACCTTTCTAGTCTAAGAGAGGATTAGATGACTCATCGATAATTTCGAACCTGCCCACCCAGCAAAAATTTCGAACCTGCCCACCCAGCAAAAATTTCGAACCTGCCCACCCAGCAAAAATTTCGTTCCTACGCCCCTGTACATTTAATATCTTTCATAAAGTATAGAAAACTGAATACTACAAAAGAATTTTTGCATGTTTTTTGCTTTACAAAAACCTCTCATAAAAATCTAAGAAATAAATAAAATATTTGTGCATGAATTTAATTGTGTATTGCAAGCAGCAATCTCCACGCTTTATCTAACGAAAATAATCATAAATTGTAGCCACAAATTATATTAATTGCGGCCAAATTTTGTTTCTTAACTGAACGTAGTGATGTCTACGGTACAACTAGACGATTTCGCATTTCGTTTATCAGTGTCTATGTTTATTGAGCTGTAACTTTCGAGAATTTTGGAAAAATGAATAATGAGAAAGTAAGTTAAGAGAATGAATACCAAAAATAATATATAACGTTTGAATAAAATTTGTACTATTTCTGTCTGAATAAAATATTTTAGGTATGTATGATATTAATATTATAGAATTTATCAGGATTTATTTGTTTAAAACAAATATTCTAAATTATTAACATTTAAATAAATTTAAAAGAATGAATTTACGAATATTATTAAAATTATATAAAAATTTATTTTACTTGTCGATAAAAAGAAGCTTTATTTTAGTAATAATAAATTTATTAATTATTTGATTGATATAACTATATATAATTTTAGTAAATTACGACTTTTTGCAATTCGCCAAATTCAGTTTTCAAAAATTATCATGAAATTTTTATAAAGTATTTTCAGCTACAAAAATACAGAAAACAAATCTTGTATTGATGATTCTAAGGCGCGTTGTTAAACATAAATTATAATAGTTATATAGTTTTGAACTATAACATGCATCTAAGAGTATAATGGGTTCTAGGCTTTCAGGCTTTTATTTTAAATTAGTAAATGCTATTTTCATGAAATAAAAAAATTTTAAAAATCGGCCTAATGTAGAAATTACCCTAAGCAAGTTGAAATATACCACAATTGTTTTCCACCTTTAAAATTATTTACAAAAAATGCAGTTAATTAAATTATCATGTATTCATTAAATTTATTTACGAAAAATTTCTAAACCCTAAAAAATTGAAATTAATAATCAGTTTAAATTATAATAAATATGCTAATTATTAAATTAACTTCTAAAAATTCAATGAATACACACACGCACAATGAATTACTAAAACAAATTTACTTATAATAACATAATAGCGAGTCATGAAACTGTTGTTAGTGAATGAGAAAAAAACGGTTTGAAAAAAATTATTTTTCATAAACTTTGTTCTCAATGTTTAAACTTTTTTGTTAAAATAAATATAGTATTAGTTTCATATTGCAATTGAAATCTTGAAAACAAAAATTGCAATACTACAACTTTTAATTTATAGAAGATATCAACTGGTTATTATGGGACGAACAATAAAAAGCACAGTTATATCCATTCTTTGACTAAAAGCCAAACATTTGTGGCTATTATCATGAAAATTGGAGATGTGTCAGTGCCAATATTTGATGATTATCCTACCCTACCCTATAAGAAAACTTTTCTAATACAAAAACAATTCATTTATGCAGAAATTTTGCAAAAAAGTTGATCGTAATAGAGTCAACGAGTCAAAGACAGGGTAAAAACAAAATCAAAATTAGCTGAGACAATAATTTACGAAATTATTTTGAGTGACACCTTTGTTCTGAAACTATGTGGCCGGATTTATATAATTATAAAACAATTTAAATATAAGTTTATAAAAAAAAATTTAATTCTTTTTATCTCCTGGATTAATTTTGTTAAAAATTACACAAAATGTAAATCTACCTACAATAATTTGTAAAAAAATTTTATAATTTAATAAGTGGCTATTTTTATACATGACATCAATTATATCAATACTGTAAATATTATAAAACATAATAATGATACTTTCTTTTATTATAAAAAAATTAATAAATATTTAAAATTTCACCAAGCAGCCAAGCTACTACAGAATGCCTGCCTGCACTTTTAATAAGCATAACCTTCAATACGCAATAGCCAACGGTTTAAATTACATTAACATTCAAAGCTCTAAGCAATAAATATTTCTTTTATAGAGTAATAAAATATTAATTCCAATTGATATGTTAAAAAATACTGGACAAATATAGAATATATCAGGGTATATTAATTTTAATCGAAAAGTTTTAACAGCCGAAGATATTTAAAATTTAATATTTAAAACTCTATCTTTAGAATTAATAATTAAATATTAAGCCAGCTTCAATAATATGATGATTCAAATTGATTCTAATAGACATGCAAAATATGGAACCCAAATAATGCTGAAGAAAGTGCATGTGCAGTCTACTCACCCCACTGAAGAAAGTGCAACCCTTGGAAGCAGCACTGACCTTGATACAGCATATACATCATTCGAACTATTGGCTCGACCATGCAATGTTGTATTTAAAGCCGCTAATGGATCATCAGTTATTCGGGAATTTGTTGATACGCTGCCATCATCTCCAAACGCAAATCCCCTCAACGGGCTTAACCATTTTAACATTTTCTTGTATATATATTTGTTTTCCCAAAATCGTGTTTTGATTTAACATTAGAATCTGCAAAGAAGGTAACAACAAAAATGTTAATCGGATTTAAAATTATTAATTATTCATTAAGGATTTAAAATAACATTAGAAGTTAGAAAGATTGAATATTAAACTTTTCTGAGTACTTCTACTACACCTCAGAGGCTCAAAGTATAGATATGTCCGATGGTATTCCTTTATGAAGAAAAATCTGAAATCCATAGAAAATATATGGAAAAGGAATTTCAGCGCTCAGCGTGTTTTGGTGTGATATCTTAAGTTGCAGTACCTTTTTTAAGGTTTTACGTTCCACAAAGAATTAAATGATACAAGTCAAGCAAATGAAGTCATAAACAGAAAGGATTTATAAGTTTAAAACGTCCTTCCGTATATATGTGCCTCTTTTTATGTGGTTTACTCTTAGATTCTGAATCTGAGCAGCCAATCGACCGATCGATTTTCTACAGAATATGAATTACACTAGTGAAAAATTGAATTTTTTTATGAAAAACAAAAAACTTTGTTAATTTTCCTAGTTTCTTAATATCGGGTGAAATAAGAATTCGCTGAATAACATTACAATTGTTTTAAGTTTTGCAACTTTTATTTGCTTAAAATTTGTGTTAATATTTCTACTATAAACAACACACTATTTTCAATATAAATGAGTAAGATAAAACAAGTATTTGGTTAATTTATATTCGCAACATAATAGAAATACAAAGCATTCTTCCGGTGGCCAACAGTTTATACACGATACAAAAATTAATCGTTATTAGATGACTCATGCATAGATTAAATCATATTGATAGACGATTAAAATATATTATTTGAAACTTCAAATTATTTTTGATAAAATTTTTTGATTAGGTTGTAATTTATATCTAATATATTTGTTATGGTCGAATAATTTCCAAATAAATTATTGATTTTTGCTTTTATTTAATATAAATTTATTATCTGAATATTTTCATCTTTACATGATTCTTTCTGCCGTAGGTACATAGCTTTAGTACAGTAATTTTTTTATTCATCCTTTCATAGGAAATATTATTTTATAAGCATGAGAGAATATATTTTGCTAGTTATATTGAATATAATTTTACTAAAAAAATCTAATTCGATATACAATTTCACACGACTTTCATGTACACTTCAATTTATAAAAAATTGAATCAATTTTAAATTCAATTTAATGGTAAATCATTCTAATTATTCCAAATAGGTGTATAGAATTAACGGTGGTTTAATTTGCCTGAACATTTGATAATTTTTGAATATATTATATTTGGCTTAGATACAGCAAAATATCATAAATAGAAAAGTTACTGCCAGACTTTTTCTATTTTAAAAGATCTTTCAAAGAATATTCTAGATTTTTTAGATAATATTAGATTTTAATAAGGAGTAAGTCTTGAGATAACTTCTGTTCTGCGAACAATTTGATTTGACCAATAATCTATGCATTTCTGGCCTTGTATATATCTTATAGGTTTTCGAATTGAACTTCTTCATGCTTACGGCCCCCACCAAATTAAATGCGACATTGCGGTAAAAATTAGTGACGAAAGTATAAAAAATAAATTTTACAATAATTGACCACGGAGTACGTCAATGCTAGCAAAAAGAAAGCTATGCCAGAAAGTTATTGACCTAGCTCCCAAATATCACTCACTACTCATTTTAAATTTGTATAATATTAAAACGATGCTGCTGCTACTTCATAACAGGCAGACATCATCATTTAAATTTCATCTTCTGAATGCAGATTATATACACAGATTGAAAAAGTTTCACTTGATTTAATGATACAAACACAAAAATATTTTTATAAATGTTTTTGTGGTTTTATATTAACTTATCTTTTTTATTTAATAATCATTCTAAATATAAATAAACAAAAAAAAAAACGTATTAAAAATTTAGATAAAAAAAATTTAATGTAATTATATACTTTGTTGTTTTTGTTTTGTAAAAAGGGTTTCAAAAATAATCAATCTGTATATATAATACTAGCTTTTACACGCGACTTGGCTCGCATTGAAGCCATTAAATAAGTATCAGAGGTTATTACAATAGAAATGAATAAATAAAATATATTTCTATGGAACAAAAAAATACATAATTTTTAATTTTGAAAAAAATAATAAGAGATTCTACAGCTGAAACTATAGCCAATTTAATTGGATATTATGACCAATGACCGTCGATAATACAGTACAACGGTATTACAGTACTCGTGGTTTTAGCTTGATTACTAGAATGCTAGATGGTGTTAAAGAAGCTTTCGTAACATATAAATTTTTTCAATAAAAAGTATCCTATGTTACTTTTAAAATACCTCCAAGAATATATGTACAAAGTTTCATGATGATCGGCTTAGTAGTTTTCGCATGAAAGCGTAACAAACAAACTTACATTCACATTAATAATATTAGAGAAGAGATATATACTAAGACAAACGGTAATTTTCAAATATTTAGTGGTCCTTGAGAATAAGTGTAGAATAAATTAACTTTAATAAAATTTTAATAAATTTATAAAAAAAAGAAGAATTTTCAATTCCCTTAATCGGAGCAAGTTTGTTCGAAAAAGCGAACCAAAGCATGTTCGATTTTGATGAACTTTGAACGTCATGGGTCCATCAAGGATAACATTTACATAAGTACACCAAAAAAATTATAGATTGTATTTTATTTTCAATTTCCTTAATCGCAATTAATAATCAAAAACAAAATTAACAAAAGTTATGTCTTTGGAAGCGTACGTATGCAAAACTTTTGTAAGCGAACCGAAGCTTGTCCGCTTTTGATGAACTTTGAACGTCATGGGTCCATCAAGGATAACATTTACCTAAGTACACCAAAAAAATTATAGATTTCATATTATTTTCCTTAATAAAAAAATAAGACAAAAGTTTTATCCTATTTTCATTATAGTATATATATATTTTCAATTTTAATGCTTAAAAAATTTTATTACATCCTCCATCTTTTTATATACCATGCAATTTGATAAAAAGTATACAAATTTTAGTAAACTCTCTGTACAAAGATGATTATTGTTGGTGTGTTTAATCCTATTTTTTTTACTTTTATTTGTGGTTTCATCTCAATTATCTAAAAATATTTTAAACATTCTTAATTAGTAATTAAAGTATAAAAAATGATATTTGTACTTATTTTTGTTTTCGTTATTAAAGAAGTATAAAAGAAATACTATTATATGTTTTGGCCGTACAGATTGTAAAACAAATCTTCATAATTAGCATTCAAACATCGATTTGAGTAACGGGCCAGGAAATATCTGGAAAATCTGGAATAGTCTGGGTATTTCAAATTTGCTGAAAAAGCCATGGAATAGTCAGTGGAAAATGGCAATTAATATTCCAAATAATATTCCTATAATATTAATAGAAAATGGAGAATTTCTTTTCACAATCAATTTCAATGAACCCATAAAATCGGGAAATTATATCATTTAGAAGAAAATAGGGCTTACTGTCGATATTTTGCGCAGTAAAACGGATTTTAATGAGGTTTGGTGGCTTGGATTCATGAAATTCTCAAAAACACCTGCGATCTCGAAAGCCCTCCGAGTAATTCGTTTTAGATAACTATATGATAAATTGGCATAATACTCAAGAGGAAGACGTTTAGAACACCTACTGTAGGCACCAGGTACTCCTTCGTCGATCTCGTATTCATATTCAGCGACCCCGAAAACCTCCGTATAACGAGTTTATACCAATTATGTGATAAACTGTCATAATACTCCAGAGGAAGACATTAAAACACCCGATGTAAGCACCAAGTACTCATTCGCCGATCTCATATTCGTATTCAGCGACCCGGAAAACCGCCGTGTACTAAAATTGAACTCATTTTCACCATTATTTTCATTTTTAATAATTATCTACTTCAAAATGCACTTCTGAAATGGAGTTTTTCCTATGCAAATTGGGATTTTTACATAATGAGACCAGACCACATTAAAATTCATCTTACTGTTCAAAAAATTGCATAAATCCTAAACTACATTACTGTAAATTCCCGACTAATTATCCTTATTTCTTAAGTGAGCACCTGAAAGTTATATTAACCGATAATAAAACAACACCCGAATCGTGATATGCCCAACTATGTTTATAGTTTATAATAAATAATGCGGAACATATATTTAACGTATGAAAATAAAAATGTATAATCTTCTAAACGTAGATATACTCTCATATTAATTAATTCGTCACGATTATTGTAATGTTATTATAATTTTCAGAATTTTTGATTTTTGCTTTCATCTCATCATAATCAACATAATAATAAATTAACTCAAGTTTTAGTTATTTTATTATACTAATATATTTATTCAATCAAAATCATCACATATTGTAATTAATTAGTTTCATGATTTACATTAACTTTTATATTATAATAAAATATTAATAGCATGAAGTGCACGCCCCACATAATGTCTAAATTTCACGGAACGAGTGAGTACACTTGTGTATTGCGTTGCCAGAAAGTGTTCAGAATCGAGTTACTCGGTGGATTATTGGCCTAATAGAATAGCAAGACACTTATTCGTAATCAATTGCGTTCGCTACTAAATTCTTATACTCGACATACATAATATTTAAGAGTATATTCATTTTAAAGTTTGTTACGCTATCGAATACTGACATTTAAAACTCTTGAAAAAGAGAGAGAGTAGATTTATGATGTCAGAATGCTAGTTTCTCCATAAGATTTACATGTTAAAATTTTTATTTCCAAAAAAAGATGAATTTATGAGAGCTTGTCACTTTTTTGTTTTTGAATTAATTTGAATTTTCGATTCGAGTTTTGTTATAGAATTGAGTCTAGTTTCACATTTTGATGAGAATTATAACAAATTTAATATCTGTAAAGTACCCGATTCTATTTACTCAACCAAGTGTTCACTTTTTTGCCTACGTAGTATTTTGACTATAATCTTGACAACTTGATTTTATCTCTTCATACTATTTTCACCCTTGCACCTAGCAATTAGAATATTTTAGCTCAACATAATCGTTTAAATTAACAATTTTTTACTATCGAAAAATGTTTGGGGTGTGCAATTTTCGTCTTAAAAATAACTTAAAATATTTTAATTTTACAAATAACAAACTTAATGACGTATTTCTTATACAGAGTTGAATTTGTGTATTCGAATCAATTTTTAACTCCAGGCGGAAAACAGTAGTGTTGTCACACATGTTTGCGTGACACGGCCAGATGGAAATGAACTTATTACGCGATTCTAAGAACACCCTATATATATAATATATGTTGTATATAAAAATACAGTTGCAAATTTGCTATTTTACATTAGTTTTTTAAATTTCATAAATTTCACTTAATATCACAAATAACTCTTTATTTTCATTAATAATAAAAATTTAAAAAAAATTTAATCACGAAAAATGGATGGAAAAGTCTCAATAATGTATAATTTTTTTAAAACAACTAAAATTTTAATTTATGTTAAGTTCTAAAAATATATAATCAAACATGTTGACTTATTCTTTTACATATGTTTACTAATTTAATTTGTATTCATAATAATCTCATAAAAAATTCAGAAAATTAAATTATAATAATTGACTTAAATAAAACAACACAATCTTCTTTACAATTACATGTTTGCACAAACATTTTTTCCATTAGATTGATGTTTAGATACTGAGCAAACAAAAAGTGCCATCATCTGAATTATTTATCTAATATAATGGCATTATCA
Organism: Chrysopa pallens; assembly: GCA_020423425.1. NCBI lineage: Eukaryota > Metazoa > Arthropoda > Insecta > Neuroptera > Chrysopidae > Chrysopa > Chrysopa pallens. The sequence goes on along the minus strand of CM035594.1, from coordinate 55,586,853 downwards.
ATTAGGCCATTAAAGTTTGATTTAGTGCCCCATTTTATTTCAATATATATATTTGTAATACTAAGCGAAATAAATGAAAAATTATTAGCGTATAAATATTCAGAGATTGTTCCCTTCCTGTGTAAAACCTATAGATAATTCCGTGATCTTTAGAATTAATTAATTCCTCGCAACTTTTTGCATATTAATTTTATTATAGTTTCTCTATTTAATTTTTTTTTCTTTATATGTAGGCGAGTGGAGATTAGTAGATAAAATTCAACTTAAATTTCATCTAATAAATAAATACGACACTGAAAATACGACTTTACAAAATGTGAATATTCGTTACACCTTGTTAACTAAAATTATTTTAATCAAACATTCAAAAATATTAATATATTTTAATATTAATTAATAATTAATTCTTGAAAAATTATTTTATAATTCATAAAGGTGTTAATTGCGCATACACAGTGTGAGGGCAAATTTATAATTCTTGATTTTCAAAATTTGTTTACACCATAAAATTACGAATACAAAAATTTGTAAAAATTTAAAAATAAAATAGTAAGGTGATGATGATGTGATAATTTCTATAACTTTCTATATCAAATATCAGGTGTTGTAGAACCTTGATTACTGAGAAAAATAAATTTATATTTAATTCAATCTTTGCTTCTGTCTAAAAATGTTTTAAAAAAAACGGTAGGGTAAATACCTATAAATGTATAATGTTAAAAAAAAAACAGTATATTAAACAAAAGAGTATATATGCATGTGTATAGTAGAGTAGTGTGTGTAATATAAACCACACCTCATATATATGTGTGTGTCATAATATATGTAATGTTTTTTTTATTGATTTAATGCATTTTTTAAACATAATTAAAAAAAAAAAAAAAAAAAATATAAGCATACTCCAGTCCTTTTCTATATAAACTATAAGTATGCTAAATTTTTGTTTCAAAAGCGGAATCAAATAAATAAAGTTCCCTTTTGATAATATACTTAAGACAAAAATTTCTCAATAATTTTGATAATTTCGATATATAGTCCGAAAACCACTAAAAATAAATACTTTTTATTACTGAAAAATGCTCACCAAAAAACCAAAATTCTATGAGAAGAATAGAACTTGGCGAGTTTAATATTTAAGCTATTCTTAACATTAATTCATTGACAGAATCGAGATACTCTATTTTTGCACACTCAAGTCCCATCCATGTCCTACTTTATAAAGAAGTTTATACTAAAGTGTTTGTGTAATAATAATAAAAACCTATAATAGGTATAACCATAGCGCTTCGACTAATCCCGATGTTCTGATATATATTATGCATGATACGGATTATTAGATAAAAACATATTTCAAATTGTTTCATGTTTATCAAAATACATAAAATGAGCAGTGCTCATTTAAGTATAAGAACTATCAATACCTAGAATTGTTTTAAATATACATATAATAATAAGCATATTATTCACATACTTCAAACCTCATCTAAATTAATAGTTAATATAAATATAATAACATAAATAATTCTTTATGTTAATTTTTTGTCAAATACATATTTTTTTATTATTATTAGCTATTTTATTTGGTTAAAAAAATAATAGAGTTCAGGATAGTGAAAGTATTAAATCATTATTGATACATACATCATAATATCTTACATACATTATGAGAAATTATCATAATGTCTCTGTGAATAATAATATCTAAAATAAACTCCACCTTTAACAATATTGTCTCTTTATTTTTTACCTACAATAAAAACTAATTTCGTTTTTATAAATAACTTAATGATTTATTGCATATTCATTTTCTGCTAGCTTTTTTTTTTATTCCGAAATAGAAAATCGGAAATTATGTTATTTTTAGAATTCAAAATATGGAAATGAGTCAGTTTTTAGAAAATTTGGGAAAACTAGTTAATTAAATGAATATTCTAATCATAAACATTTTTTAAATATAAAAAATTTCAAGTGTTGAAAAAAATCATTAATACGCCATCTACTTTTAATATTCAAGTGTAAGATTCGTATTATTTAATATGTTTTGTGTGTGATATTTCGTATAAAATAGACAATATGGGCTTACCGTAAAAAATTAAAAATGTTTTTTACAAGATTTTGTTTTTATATACTTAGTCAATTTTGTACAAAACGTTTATATTATCCTTTTTATTCGAAATATCACTCACGAAACTTAAGAAATAATACGAATATTAATCAATTGAATACAAAAAGGAGATGAGACGTATAAGTCAATTTTCTTATATTGTCTAAGAAGGAATTCTTGGATGATTTCGAGGAAATATAACACAAATAAAAGTTAAATATTCTAAATTAAGCTTAGTTATGATCAAAATTCGGAAAATATTTAATATCAGCTGAAAATTTATATTCAGTGCTTCGTATCAATATTGAAAATATTTTTCTTTGATCCAAGTTGCAGAATTAATTATGTCAGATTCACGGAATATTATTTTTCGAGTATATATTAAAACTAATTACCTTTTCAACAAGTTTTCAGTATAACAAATTGTGGCTAAAAAATGATTTTAAAAGGAAAAGCGACCGTGGCTAAAATTTGTAACTGAACGCAACAATTTTATGGTATCAAATTGTGACATGCCATTTATAAATCAATACAATAATAAAAACTATATTATCATTTATAAAAAAATACTAACTGATACTCAGCCGCTTCGCGAGCGTGTTTTTGATGATTTTTAAAAAATATAAATTAAAATTTAAGTAAAGAATGACATTAGAAGTAGAATGAACAAAGAAAAATATATGAAGTTTCCGAATTTTCTTTGTAATTATCGTCATTTATTTTTCATTTTAAACTTTCCCCAGAAACTAACGAATAAAACTTAGGTAAAAATTAGCATATCGTAAGTTTTGATTTTGAGTTCATCCAAAAATTATATTTCTTATAGTTTACCAAATTTCCCAGTCAGTTTTTAAATTTTCTATAAACATTACGAACATTTTAGAAAAAGGAGTCAAATTGGTCCAGACGTTTTTAACTTCTTCCATTAACTTTTTTAATACAAATAAAGGTATTTTGTCAAAATCGGAAAATGTTATACTCTCTCGCATCATTAGCAAAGATTGTAATACCTAATTTCTATCCCAATCCCACAATGTATTTCTTATATATTTTAAACACTCTAAGAAAGAGCTTTATGAATTAAAAATTAATTTAACAAAATTAATATTGACATAATCTCATATTAACAAAAACATTGAATTTAAATATAAAAAATAAAACGAAAATGAAAATGAAAAAAAATATATTACCTGTTCATGAAGTAAATAATTATATAAAAATCCTTTAATGGTATCCAGTCGTAAAAAAATGTAATACAATTAAAATAAATTATTCAAAATTCAGGTTCACTGCACGATTTTTAATTTAAAATTCATTTGATAAATAAACGTCGTCTCCTCACACAAACAATACAAAAATTTTATGGCTCCAAATAAAAAACAATTTATGTAACTTATACTCAAAAAAAAAAACAAATTTGTTTTTAATTTTTCAAAAAATATAAAAACTTTTAAATGTTTACATCTTAAAGCGTATTGTGGATCATGCGCAAAACACTATTTATTTAAATTTAAAACACTTTTTAAAATGCTTTTCTTTTCTTTTATTTCAAAAACACAAAATTTCGCACTAAAACCGCAAACATTATGCGGTTTTTATAAAAAGTAAAAATTATACTTGGGGCAAAGAGATCTAAAGATCTATACATAAACAAAATTCAACAAAAATAATATAATATTTACATTTGTAATAAGAAATAAGAAATATAAATATAATTGTGAGAGCTATGAACTCTCCATTGAAACTGAAAGTGGTATGTTTATTCACTGACAATAGTTGTATTTCTGCATTATATTTTTTGTTTTTAGCATTGCCATCATCATCAACAACTATGGAGAGTTAACTTATTACTGGTAACACATAACTTTTAAAATATTGTGTTTTTGAAAGTGGGGACCACACCATCAACAATACTTGTTTTATTGTAGATATCGAAGTATTCAAAAAAAAAAAAAACAAAAAGTATTCAAAAAGGACTGAAGAAAAAAAATGAATAGCTAATGATAAGTAAATAATAGGTCAAGGCTGTATAGAAAGTAAAATTCATGTACAATTTGTTCATGCATTGATATCACTTATTGTTGCAATTTTATACATTGTTGGAAATGCAACATGTCTCTATTGTTTTGATTGTAGGAGCGATTTGATTCAAACACATGTTTTACGGAAAAGCACGGTTTTTTTTTCTAATTACATTATAGTTACATTACAAATACAACGTGCGTTTAAGGCGGAGCATACATGATAAGATTTTCTGATTAGAAAAACTGATGTCACTCCAAGCATAGGGATGGGCAATATACATCGATATTTCGACTATCAATTTGGAGGGGGGGGAGGGTAGTTGTGACATCAATGTTTTTGATCGATATTTTTTAGGTAACTATCGACATCGTTGAGTAATTTACAAAAATATACTTAATTATTATACTCGACATACATAGTATACTAATTTTAGTCTAAAGTTTCTTCATCGAATTAATTTTTTTATGAAAATTGTAATAATAATGGTAATATAATAATATTTAATGAAAATTGTAATATTTTGTTGTAAATAAAAATAATACATAAAAATTTTCTCAATTTTTTTATATAAAATAATGTATTATCATAAAATTTCTAAATAACGATTTATAAAATTTGATTGTATAAAGAAGTATGCCGAAAATATTTAGTATGTATAATAAATAATCTTAATAATCTTGAATTTTACTTTCTAACGAGCGATTTCAAACAAGTGTGTGCAATTCGGTTTGATGGAATTTCAATCGATATAGATTAACATTCAGATCCACCGATATGGGCACGGTGATCATGCAAACAGCCTTAATTGAAGTCAAATTTAAGCGTTATTAATTTAAGTGTTATGTCGTTTTCTCTAAGCAATTCGGACAAAAACATAATATGTCTGTTAAATTACACCAGGGTTTCATCCCCTCCTACTTCCCGAGCTCATATCGCCCGTAATTTATTTTTCCTTTCATTTTTGTCATATTATCTTGCGTTTCCAATGGGTTTCATCCTACTGTAATTTTCTTCCACTTTTTATCATTTTTTAAGGCTTCTACTCTGGTCTAAATGTCTTTTATGAACAAAACTAACAATAAAAATCAAATAAATATTATGTCACAAAATGTAAAAATATTTTCGTCAGCTTGTTTTTTTTTTTTTTAATTTTTTGGTGAAGGTAAATGATTTTGTTGTTAATGAATGCATATCCACTTAAAATTTACATAAATTTTATTAAAATTGATACATTATTAATAATATTATTTTTAAAAAAATATTTTTTCTTAGACAAAGAACACCTTTGACCCATCCATACAATAACAAACGGTGTACATCTTATAACAGTGGTAAAGTCACTGGTCAGTTTTTTTTTTTTTTTTTATATATAAATTTTTATATAATAATCTTGCTGTTACTGACCTTGTCCCGTAAAATGATGATCATTACTAAATATTCAGGCCACAAACAAATGTTACGAAATCACATAAAATAATAAATGTATAATATTTTATATTATAGTAGTTTATTAAATATATGATACATAATCATCGATCCACGAAAATGATCACAGAATGAACAAATATAATCAAAGTGTTTTAGGATTTGAGAAAGGTGAAATTTGTTTTATTGGCAGAACGTAGTGAGGCACATGGTAAAGGCAGAAGATATTACATTTCGATAGTCGTTTGAAAAATCTTTTATATTGCCATTGTTTTTATTTAAAAAAAACATTGATTTTAGCTTTTTTGATTTATTTGAAAATATATTTCAATATTATCGTAACAAAAATATAATCGTTATTTAAAAAAAAAATTCTGTCAGAAGTGGGATTCGAACCCACGCCCTCAGAGAGGACCAGAATTGCTCATGAAACTGTATTCACAGTTAAGGTATAATCCTTGAGTCTGGCGCCTTAGACCGCTCGGCCATCCTGACAGTTAAAAAAGTATTAAATTTTATTATGGGAATCTTTAAAACTTCTACACAATATGTGTTGAGATGAATTAATTCAGATTCACTATCGTATTATTATTTAGTTACTTTTGTTTACTCTAGAAATAAGTAGGCGAAAATTAAAAATGTTACTAGGCAACAATTGTTTAACAAAATTATGTTAGTAGTACAAATTGACAGAAAGGACAGAAAGTGTAAAAATTGTATGAATCGAATGTGTGCTCAATATTTGTCAAATTATTATAAATTTTCTGTTGTAAATCGAGATATTATTGTAAGAGATTTTGATTCACAAAATCTAGCAAGTCAGAAAGTGTGAAAGGAAGATTTACAATACTTAAGAAAAACTGTATTCAAAGATTGTCAAATAAATTTCCATTATTTATTTTTGGACTTTTATTTAATAACCTACTGGAGATCGCTGAGAAACAACAGGTTATGGTGCCCAGAAGTCGCTGCAAGTCAGGATTTCCAGTAGAAGACGCAGAAAGTGCCACAGACAGACCAGCGAAAGCAACCTAACCTCAAACATTACCGGCAAACGTCAAACAACAATTCGGCGCAAAATCGAGCACGCAAGTCTGTTAAAAAGTTATTGTCAAATTGTTGTGAAGAAAAATTGCCAGATAAAATCGTCAGACAAAATAGTCAGATATAATAGTAAGAATTGTCAGTAAGATAAAATTGTAAGAAAAGTTGTCAGAAAACAATTCAAAAGTCAAAATTAACAAAAACAATTTGAAAGTCAAATTTAACTCAAATTCAGTCAAGTTAAATTCAAAAGTCAAGTTAAAATTTTTGAATTTGAAAGTTGTAATTGAAAATGGACACAGTCAAGTCCAAGTTAGAGATTTTGAGTGAGGACTCACAAGGCGTTGTTAATTATGCGTCATGGCGATTGAAACTTAATTTAGCACTCAAAACCAAAGACATTTATGGTATAGCAACAGGCACAAAAGTTAAACCAGCAGGTGGATCAAATGATCCAGCAGTGAAAGAATGGGTTAAGCTTGACATTGAGGCTCAGTTACTCATAGCCTTGAATGTCAATAGCCACATTGCAACGAAACTGGCAAGCTGTGAAACGTCGCGCCAGATGCTGGACAGGATCGTGACAATGTATGGGACCAAAACGGACGCCACTGCAGAGGCTCTACGAGTGAAATTCTTTACCTATACATACAACGACACAAAAACAGCGACGGAAAACTGCATGGACATGGTGACAATTGCTGATGAACTGAGAAGCGCAGGAGACCCACTGAGTGACAAGTGGATCATGTCGAGGATTTTGTGTGTACTGCCAACTAAGCTCGCACATTTTAGGACTTCATGGGACAACGTTCCGGGAAACCAACAGACTGTCGACAGGTTGATAGAAAGACTCAGGTTGGAAGATGAAAGACTGAAGGATGCTGGGAATGGACCTGAGGGAAATGTACAAAATGCTCTAGTTTCAAAACAATACAAACCACAATACAAGAAACAAGGACATCAAACAAAATCACTCATCTGCCACAAATGCGGAAACAAAGGACACTTTATGAAACAATGTACAGGCAAGCCGTGTGCGAAATACTTGGAGTATTGCAAGAGAAATTACGCATGCAACAGCTGCGGAAAGAAAGGCCACTTTGCGAAAGAATGTCATGCCAAAGTCGACAAGAACCAAAACAAGGCACCGCCATATGCACTCGTCAACGTCACCGCTGCACTGCTGAGCTGCAAGAAGGAAGATAAACAAGAAAGTTGGTTTCAGGACTGCGGCGCCAGTCAACACATGTCTGCAATGCGTGAATGGTTTACCGATTACGTCAAATTGGACAAACCAGTCTCGGTCATGATCGGCGATGGAACCAAACTAGATGGCGTTGGTGTCGGAGATGTGCAATTAGAGGCGTACAACGGGAGAGATTGGTATGAAGTGATACTGAAAGGAGTTTTGTATATACCCAACCTTGGTTTCAACCTTGTTTCAGTAGGCCAGATTCTTGACAAAGGATTTCAACAGGAAGCTGACAGCAAAACATCAAAGTTTGTGAACTTGGAGACCGGAGAAGTTGTTGTCATGGCAAAAAGGGAAGGAAACCTGTTCAAGATGCTGTTGAGGAGGGAGAAGGACACACAATGCTCGCTCATCACATCCATCAAGACCTGGCACGAACGGCTGGCACATCAAAATGTCAAGTACGTAAGGAACATTCTAAAGAGTCAAGGAACGAAATACATAGACGACTGGAACAACTACGTATGCACAGGCTGTGCCTACGGCAAGCAACATCGGACGTCTCATCCGACTAACCCGAAGACAGCAGAGCACCCGCTAGACCTGGTACACGTAGATTTAGGCGAAATGAATGTACCATCCTTGTCGAATGCGAAGTATTTCTTACTTTTTAAGGATGATTACACTCATTATCGCACAATCTACTTCTTAAAGACGAAGGATGAGGCACCGGACAGACTCGAGGACTACATCAACTTGGTGGAGAATCAACTCGGAAGGCGAATCAAGTGTCTTAGGTCAGACAATGGAAAGGAAATAAAGAACAGTCGCACAGACAGGATGTTGAAAGAGAGAGGCATTTTCCACACTTTTACGAATACACATACACCGGAGCAAAACGGAAGAGTTGAGAGGGAGATGCGCACCGTAGTTGAGGCTACCCGCACAGCAATACACATGAACGGACTAAGCAAGAGACTGTGGGCTGAAGCTGCAAACTACGCCACATTTACCCTGAACCAGACAGGAACCAGCACAGTAGAAGGAAAGACACCAGCTCAACTTTGGTTCGGAAGACAAATGGACATAAACAAACTGAGAGCATTCGGATGTGAATGTTATGTGCTGAAGCACAAGCACAAGACTGAAAAGTTGGATGAAAAATCCAGGAAAGGAATCCTGGTGGGGTACGAGTGGAACTCACCCTGTTACAGAGTCTATTTCCAGGACACTGGGGAAATAGTGAGCTCAGACAACGTTATATTCCGAGAGAAAGAGGTCGCAAGAGAGCTGGGAACAGAGGTGACACACGAGGCAAGAAGAGAAGGAGGACCAGAACTGACAGACGACGAGTCGGAGAATGAGGAAAAGGAGGAGCCAGAAAAGCAAGGAGGCCAGCAAGACAAGGATGGCAAGCAAGGAGGCGAACCAGAAAGGAGAGACACTTCACCGGGCAGCAGAACGTTGAGAGATCGTAACACGCTACAACAACCGAAGAGATACGCCGATTACATCACCGGCTACCTGAGAGGAGGAAACATTGCACACTGTGCAATGATTGGCGAAGTCCAGGGAATCTCGACGGAAGACGCACTGAAAGACCCAAACTGGCGGAAGGCGATGCAGGAGGAGTACGATTCTCAAGTGAAAATGAAGACATGGAAGTTGGAGAAATGTCCGAAAGACGTGAAGCCTATCTCGTGCAGGTGGGTACTGAGAGAGAAAGCCGACGGTAAGCTGAAGGCAAGACTTGTCGCTCGAGGCTTTGAGCAGAGAGAGGGACTGGACTACCAGGAGACATTTAGCCCAGTCGCTCGACACGCCTCAATCAGGCTCATCCTGAGCCATGCTGCCTCAAAGAAGATGAAATTAGTTACATTCGACGTCAAGACAGCGTTCCTATATGGCAAGTTAAATCAAGTTCTGTTCATGACCCAGCCACAGGGTTTTGAGGACGGAACTGACAAGGTATGTCGTATCTTCAAGGCCATGTATGGACTAAAGCAAGCACCGAAAATATGGAACGAGGAAGCAAATGGAGAATTCGAGAGCATCGGACTGACAAGCACTGATGATGATCCATGTGTTTATTACAACGAGAGGGGGAAACTTTCAAAGGAAAGAAGCACATCGACATCTCGAGAAAGTTCATTCAGCAGAACATTGGCAAAACAGTAATTCCAAACCCGATCAGAAGTGATAAGCAACTAGCTGATATTCTGACCAAACCCTTATCAAAGAAAACTTTTATCTATTTAAAAAGTGAATTAATTCAGGAGGAGTGTTGAGATGAATTAATTCAGATTCACTATCGTATTATTATTTAGTTACTTTTGTTTACTCTAGAAATAAGTAGGCGAAAATTAAAAATGTTACTAGGCAACAATTGTTTAACAAAATTATGTTAGTAGTACAAATTGACAGAAAGGACAGAAAGTGTAAAAATTGTATGAATCGAATGTGTGCTCAATATTTGTCAAATTATTATAAATTTTCTGTTGTAAATCGAGATATTATTGTAAGAGATTTTGATTCACAAAATCTAGCAAGTCAAAAAGTGTGAAAGGAAGATTTACAATACTTAAGAAAAACTGTATTCAAAGATTGTCAAATAAATTTCCATTATTTATTTTTGGACTTTTATTTAATAACCTACTGGAGATCGCTGAGAAACAACAATATGAAATTAAATTACTATTTCCAGTACTTCAATTTTATTTAATATTACTGTTGTTAATCTTTGGTGAAAATTTGAAAACCAATGTTTAGTTTTAATTTCTTTATCAGATAAAAAAATATAAATAAAGTCAACCAACTAGTGTAATATTTTAAATTTTAGAGATCCTTGAATTTTAAATATATTTTTGTTTATGACAATTAAATTATAATTTTAAAACGGATTATCCACAGATGTTATTGACATAATGGAGTGTGCTTCTAACAAGCTGTTGACTTAAATTACATAATAAACATTATATTTCTTTCAATTTTCGTGCCATCTCAAAAATACTTTGAAATTTGGTATGCACAATATTGACATGAAAACGGAGGGCTTGTCGTGTAGTTTTTCTGGGGAAAAAAATGTTTAAGGTAAAACGTTGATGTTTATATATTAATATTTTGAGAAATGTTTGTGGGTCTCTTAAACGAAAATTCGTTATTGCATACATATACCCTATGTAGCGATCATGTTCTGTTATCGGTCATAATAACATAATGCACTGTACCTATTTAATATTATTAAATCATATTTTATTCATGATATGATTTATACTTTATGTGAATAATATGATGACCACTAGAGTAAGTAATGTACGTTGTTGTTTGTTAGTAGCACACTGGGTACGACGGGTACACTAAGTTGAACTTATCACCAAGAAAAACATGTTCAGCAGTATTCAGTATCTGTAGTATAATGGCCTTTAAAACATAGTTTTTGAAGTATAATGTTAATATAATTATATGACTTTTATTTTTATCTAATTTATGACAATTTGTTTTAAACAAATTAAAATTTTATTTTTAAAAGGACATCGCATGAATTCCATAAAAAATTAATCGTTTTATTCAAAATTCTTCATAGATCTAAATTCTCAAAATTAAAAAAAAAAAAAAAAAAAAACTACTCATTGCATTTTGGCATAAAGCTTCCTGGCATCTCATAGGTTTAACTTAGTCAATCTCAATAGCCACATATGAATAAGGTTTGATGTGAAGGAATAACAAGATATCACAAAAAACCGATAAAAATCAAAATTAAATTTTAAATTAATAAATGTTTTTTTACTTTTTTTTCATGTTTTAATTTCTGGTTTTTTATATTTAATTTTTGAATGTTGGTGTATACCTCTAAGAAAAATTTGGATTTGGATGACATCAAATGTAGTAGAGAGGAGGCAACATAGGGTACATAACCTTTGCAGCTCAATAAAACCAACATTTTCGTGTCTATATTATCATCATTTTTATTTTAATATCTTTGGTAATCACTCGTTCTTAATTCAATATTATCAGTAACATATATTCCGCAATTAATTAGAAAATCAAATTAGTAAAATCTCAAAAAGTAGAAGAATTCATATCTCCCTATCTTTCCGCCTCTCTTCGGTAAGGTAAAGTAACCTAAGGTGCATGATGGGGCTTACAAAAATCAATGTATTTTTCATCCTTATCATACAGGTATACCGACACACTTGCAGTGAGCTAATTTGTCGCAATTCAGCACATGTAGTCCAGCCTTCATTTAACTCTAAATAATAATTACAATACAAATATGGTGCACTACGCCATCCACATCATGATAGTATCGGAAGTAGTTTAATAAATGAAGATTAAAAATAATGATGTCAGTGGCATCTGATATAGACGTGTATGTCAGAGAAACGGTGGTAGAACCCCATTATCAATATGATTCTTATTATATTTAAATAGCAAAGACTTTATTATTATTTTCATAAGGACAAGATGGGACACCCCCATATTCAGTCTTACCCTCTCATGTTCAATTGAATTAACAATTGAAGTATAAACGTTATAACGTTGTCGCACATAGATAAACAAGTATTTATCTGAACTATATTATTAACGCTTGTAAATAACATTATTTGTATTTTTAAATAAACATCACAATAATCACGTTTCAAATAAAGTAAAAAAGCTCTAAGCAAATCACCAAAAACCGATTTTTCAATATTACACAGAAATCTCGAGGAGTTTTCGCCCAGTGACTTTGTCGACAATGACTGTTTCGTTAGCGGTGTGTTATGGGCAGAAACAATCATGATTGGTCAATTGGTTTTTGATAGAAGATAAGTACTCCGTCTTACCCGTTACCCTGTCATGCTATCCGTTACCTTACACTGAAAAATTATGTGTGATCGGTTAAAAATCAAAAACCTAATAAATAACTTTGATTTCGTTTTTTTGTTTTTTGGTTACTTATTTTGGTTACTTGATTTAGTTACTTTGGTTATAATAGGAAATTTCCTATTCAATCCTATGCAATTTCTATAGAATTGAATTGGATTTTTAAATCAGGGCAATCAAGTAGTGTAAAAATTCTATTTTTAGTGTGCAAGTACAGAATATATATTTAGGTATATATTCTTTTGTAGTACCACCAGTATAATATATACCTAAATATATAATATATTCTGTGGTACTACTTGTACACTAAAAATTGTAGCACATACATAACAATACATAAAATTGTAACACTTATGTGATATGAAATTATATTACATGACTGTAAGTCTCATCAGATGCTCTGTAATAATTAATTTCCAAAATTGTTTCTCCTATCGCATGCAATTAACGCTCGCAACAAGCTAATATAGGTATTGAAATTTATTTAACATACAAACTAATTATAAATAAGAGGCGCCAGATCTATCACTAACAGAGCTATAAAGTTAACAATATTACAAATGGCCCGCATGCGATCGCAAGTCTATAGTATTTTTAATGGAATGACATCACTTCTAATTAAATGTTTCAAATAACATTCCGTTATTTCATTCAATTTAGGCTTCTAACTAGTGATTAACACTAGTGATAATCGTAAAATAACAAAAGGTAAAAGCGCTTCCAAAATAAATTTCAACTTTTTTGTAATCGAGCATACTCTTCCCTCTATAATACAAAATTAAACTTTTTTTAAGTTAATTTGCATGCCACCTATGATAACCACTTAGAACTATATAATAAAAATACTGTACTCAGTTAATAAAATTATTTTTATTTGAAAATAGTTAATAATTCAACTCATTAAAAATCACATTTTAAATTAAATAAATACCAATCACTTTCGAAGGTCTTGTTTTGTTTTTAGTCCATTAATTCTAAAAAAATTCCATAGCCTACATTTTTATTTTTTCTGGCTTCAGCTACTTTCAGCTATATAGCCATTAACCAAAGGGGATTATTATTATTTTTTTTACACAACAACAGTACACAGTACTGCTAGGTGGTCACCCATCCAGCTATACAGATTGTGACTGCTGTTGCTTAACTTTATTGATTGGTCTAAGCCTGTCATTACGCTACGTCAGTCCGGGGTCATACATTTTTATTAGAAACTAATTTTTGTACTACGGCTGACACCTCTTTGATTTGGTCCAGAATGTTTATTTTCAAAACCTGTATCAAGTTCCTAAATAAAATGAATTTGTCTGCAAAATAAGTATAAGTTATTCTTTCAAGATCAAACTATTTTCAAAAGAAGTAATTATTTTTACGAAAAAAAGTTTGCAAAATATATGGAAAACATGATTCTGGATCTCAAAATTGCATTCGACCATTCTACTTCTATGTAAATGTATACTTCAGACAAGATTGTAGCATTTTGAAAAACTTAATCTATAGCATTTTTACTGATACAAAAAGTGGAAAAATCTTTTAATTTCTGAAGTCATATTTAGAGATTCGGGCATTACATCATAATCAATGAAAAACAAAGTAAAAACTCAATAAAAAAACATCACCCTGCAAAATAAAGTTTTATTTATGTAACAAAACTTTACACTAGAAGCTTATAAAATAGAGTTTTCAAATTGATAAATACAGCAATATATACATATTTTAATTGTTTTTCTTTTTCTTTTTTTTTTATTAAATATACATTTAAATATCAAATATTTAAATAGCTTCGAATAATAAATGATTTTTTTTTTAATTTAGGAAATAAGTCTATATTTTATTTATTTTTTATATTGATTAAATTTACGCGACAAGATAGTCCAATGCTTTATCTCGATCATTACCACATTGTAGTAAGGCTTTGGTTATATTTTCTTCTTTAAATCCCAAATCTAATAATTGCGACATAACTATCAAATGTTCAATTAACTGAAACAAAAACATAAATCAAGATTAATTTTTAAATTAAGCAAATAAATTAGATTGTTTTTTAATTCAAGTACATAAAGTATTTTATTATTACGTCACTGCTATCATAATTTTATTAAATCTAATAAGAAATATATTCTGAAAGGTACCACTTGAAAAATTTAAGATTACATGTATAGCCTTGTTTAATACTCGACATATATAGAATATGTCAGAATATACTAATTTTAGTCTAAAGTTTGTGCGCTAGAAAATATCAAAAGTACAAACAAAATTTTGATATAGGTATTCATAGAACATCTAATTAGTCCTATAACCTTGTTTTATACTCGACATATATAGAATATGTCAGAATATATTAATTTTAGTCTAAAGTTTGTACGCTAGAAAATATCAAAAGTACAAACAAAATTTTGATATAGGTATTCATAGAACATCTAATTAGTCCTTTTCCTTTTGTTTGGAAAAATAACAAAACAACGAAATGTGGGTTGTAGTTCGTAAATAAGCAAAATCCATTGGTCCATTGGGTCTAATGGATCCATGACACAACATTTAAACCACAAGAGAATAAATTTTAAATTCAAATATTTGTTTTTTTTAAACGAACAACTTTTGTTTGAAACATTTTTTTCTTTACTCGACCATATCTCGACTTGTTCCGTAAAGATATTAGTTCATAAGCATATTAATTCTAACGAAATGTTTCTTAATATATGTCTTCGAAAATAAAACTCTTCTACTTTTTTTATTCAGTTTCAAAATTAGACAATAGCTGCTGATAAACAGATTTTGTTCAAATAAGTTAAAACGCTTATTTTCAATGACAAAAAATTGAAAGAATTGAATATCTAGCCAAGCCCTTAATTCCAAAATATTTTTAAATTAAAATATTACTATTTTTTTAAAGTAATTGACTTCGCTGATCTTCAATTAACATCTCACTAATTTATTAGATTGATTTTGAGAATGAATTAGAGTCCTGTTTTGAATAATTGTTTACTAAAGTAAAACTATTTACGTTTTTCAACAGACGATGATCAATACTGTGTTAAATTACAAGTTGATCAAAGAAAATTGAAATAATTTTTAAATTTTGGAGGATATAAAAATAAGTCTTACCTTTGACTGATCATCTCCAATAGCAACAATAGCACGTGATACACGATCTAAAGGAAACCCCATCATTGAAACATCCTTGCAAATTTGTTGTTGTCGTTGTGATAAGGATGAATATGGATTCGACAACCGTGTTGATTCACTAGGACCCGTCGATGTAGATGTTGAAACGCATGAAAGACGTGGTATTGGTGGAGACGGTCGTTTAAACTGCATATTCAATGCAGCATTCGCTTCACTAATACGTGTTTGCATTAAATCTTTATGTAATGAATTTATAATATCTGGAACACTTCGAGATTTATTTGATGTATCTTCTACCGTCGTATTCTGGGATAGGGAAACAACAGGATGATGAGATTCATTTACATACGAAGAGTGATTATATGAATTTTGATTATGTAACGTTAATTGTACCGAATTTTGAACACCTTGCGATGTAATTAAGTAATCTGTATTGTAGTATCCATTTATAGGCAGTCGATTGTCATTTACCGGAATGTAATGGGGTACTTGTGTCCCATCATAGCCACTACTCTGTTTTATATTAAAATTATTGCAATACATATTAGCGGTCGTGTAATTTGGTGAGGAAATCGCTTGAACCGGTGTCGGTTGTAGTACCTGCGCTAACTCTGCCAGATCATTTATGGTTTTTAATTCCATATTATCAAATGGGCTGGCAGTGTCATTTTCAAAATCGGATATGTTTATCGGTGTCGGTAAATCACAATGATTAAGTGCCGTTTTCAATGTCATTTGGGTCGGTAACAATATTGATTCGTTCTTACTTTCCGTTATTGTTTTAGTTGTCACAGTCTCTGATGTGGTTATTACGTCATTAATATCATTTGGATATGATACTGAATCCGTATTCGGTATATCTATATCTGTTGTATCCCTTACATTTTGTTCTTGACATTTTTTGTTCGCTCTATCTAATTTGATTGCCTTTCTAGCTTGTTGTAACTCTTTCATTTTTGACTGAACACTTTGCTCTAACGAGAAATCATATTGGAAATATGGTCCTTGAATGATGTCGTTCGCGGTGATACGTTGAGTATTAGTTGGTAATATAATACGTTTAGGTGGTTTGTATTTTTCAGCTATTTTTACAGGAATACCATCCATGTAGCCTGGATCGTTGTTTTTTTGAGCCATGTTGTATCTTATGGCTGGGTGTTTTAACTGTTTAATCTAGATATAAAAAAAAAATTATATTTTTTTTTTTTTAATTTTTTTCCTCGTACTCACAATTTTTTTAAGAAATTTTATGTATTTTCGTACATAATGATATTGTAGATTAATATTTGACAGCTGAAATGTATTGCTGTCATAATAAAATAATAGAAAACGTTTTTTAAAAGAGAAGAATCATTTTAGAAATTTTTTTCGTGAATTAAGAATAAGTTTTATTGTTTCTTTAATAATTAATTGAAGTTAAACATTGTTTCTAGAGTGATTAATCGTTGGTAACAAACGTCATTCAAATCTATTGAAAAAATAACAGAATATGTGAATTTCTTTAGAACTTTTTTTTGGTCAGATGACGATATCGTGATAAGTTTTTGTTTAAATAGGGAATTTAAGAATATGTATTTAGGACATTTTATTTTTATTAAGTAAACTAGTTATTTGTATTTTTCTTGATTGTGAGCTAAGAGTTTGTGATTTCTAAGCATTAGTCCTCAAAAAATCATTACAAAACTTTTGTTATTTCATTTTATTTTTTTAATAATTTATTGACAAATTGTAATTTTTTAAATTAATAAAAATTCCGGTTTAGAGTTTTACTGAAACTCAGGGCTAGAGATATATATATACATTTACGAAAAGCGCAGAAATATAAATATTCGACATAACTAGGAATCAAACTAAAGTATTATGTATAAATAAATATTGTCAAAGTTGATAGTGGAGCTTGGTTTACATTTTACTATGTCTTTGTTTTGCCAATTCGAAAAAAAAATTGTTTTTTTTTTCGAATTGGCATAACGGTAATGTTTTCAGATTCAATTTCAAGTTGGGCAGATTTTTCTTTCGAGTTATGTAAATATCTTACAAATATTGGCCAAGCTTTTGTTAGATTCACACAGCCTAAAAAAAGTCCACCTGATTATTTGATTGGGAAAAAAATCATGCAGCTAAAACAAATGCTGATCACAATACCACGTTGCCATTCTACATTGTATCATTGGTCCTGATTCTAGAAAGATCGTAGCACCAACTAAGTAATTATGCGATCTATATCACCGATAGTAAAAAAATTTGTTATTGCTAAATTGAATGCTGATTGAAATTTATTAAAAAATTCTTTTAAATTAGCTACATGTAGATGATTGCAAACAATCGAAATAGTTAAGCAAAATATTAATTATATTTTTTTTTTTTAAATTTCTGGCTTTAGCCATTAACCATATAGCCATTAACCAAAGGAGAAAAATATTAATTATTCGCGGCTTTATGATTTTTTAAGAAAGTTCACCAGCATTTAGTTAATTATGGTTTTTTTCTGAGGCGGTCATCAAAGTTAACATATGATGGTTTTCTAAACAACGCATATCAGTCTAAATGAAAGAATTTTTTTCACGTTCTTTCTGTTATAAAACTATGTGAAAACATTCCATATTCTTTTATTTGTTTTATAAAATATGAATTTAGTAAGCCCAATGATTTTGTTGATAAAGAACAGAGCTCAATGAACGGACACAACAGATGTGACGTTAGCAACAAAATAGTTCAGACGAATAGAACGTCACAAGTGGAAGTGCCTCAGATGTTTTGTTAATTAAGTAAATTAATAAGAGTTATTTTAATTAATTCTAGCTGAATATTCAATTAGATAGAGAGTATATTTCATGCATAATAAAATGTTTGGATAGTATTCAATAAAATTTTGTTAAATGCTATCTATTTGGTGTTGGTTATTCAATTAATAAATTTGGTGTGGTGCTTTGCTGACTGTCAAATCAAAATAGTTGACTACAAATAAATATATATACAACTACTTACCCACAAACATGACCGAATATAAATTAGTTGTTGTTGGTGCTGGAGGTGTTGGTAAATCAGCGTTAACAATACAATTAATACAAAATCATTTTGTGGATGAATATGACCCAACTATAGAAGATTCATATCGTAAACAAGTGGTTATTGATGGTGAAACGTGTTTATTGGATATATTGGATACGGCCGGTCAAGAAGAGTATAGTGCTATGCGGGACCAATATATGCGAACTGGGGAAGGATTTCTTTTGGTGTTTGCTGTTAATTCAGCAAAAAGTTTTGAAGATATTGGTTCATATCGTGAACAAATCAAACGTGTCAAAGATGAAGAAGAAGTGCCTATGGTATTGGTTGGTAATAAATGTGATTTACAAGCATGGGCTGTTGATATGAATCAAGCCAGAGAGGTAATATTTTTTAAATTATTTAAAACATATTTATGTACTTAATTTTTTAGATTAATAAGCTGTATTCATATAGCCGTTTTAATAATTTATTGTAATGTAAATAAAGCAAAAAGTGAATGAATATTAAAACTAAGAAATTTCCATAAATTCAACTTATTTGTGTAAATGAAGGTGTTTATACTAAAGAATCTTTTTCAAATCAATCCATATGATGAAAAACCATTGATTACTTAAAATTTTCTATTTGCTAACTACCACAACTTCACTCACTTATTTCATCGACTATGGTTTTAAATTAGCTGCATAATTTGTTTAATGGTTTTTTTTTTATTATTATATATAAATGTTTGATAAATAGTATTTTTGATTATATAATTTTTTATTTTAAATAAATCTTAAACTATACGTACACCGTACCTTCAAAAAGTTGCTAATGCTTAATAGAATTTTTGTAGACTTTGAATTGAAACATGATTTTCAAATAACGAAGAGAAATGAATTTAAATGCAAACAAATGTAACGTTACCCTAAATCAAATAAAATTTTAATACAGATATAGATATTAAAGGTTTAAATTATAAAACTTCATCCGAATCTCATGTGATGTATCAATAAGGTCTACTCATGTAAGCTGCAATCCTTTTGATCGTTTCTATTTTAAAATTAAAGCTTCAAGGCAATGCATAAAAATCAGGGAATAAATACTGTATTAGCCCCGTCTCTTCGGACGTAGATTTCTTGCTAATGACGTAGATTAAAACAAGTGTAATAATCTAATATTATTACACTTGTTTTATCATCACCAATCTAAAGTAACAAAAATTTACAAGTCTACCAATTATCGTTTTTGATCAATGTGAGGTACATTTAACCCACATCACAACCACATTTACGAATAAATAAAAAATATTATTTACATGGCTGGTTTTTATTCTGTACCTATTCACAAATAAAGCAGATTGCTTGCCTGGAATGTAAGAAATCGTGGTTTTTACAATGCTATTTCAAATTCGCCCACTGCCTAAATCAATTTTATTTTTAAATTCTAAATATGTACGTATTTTGACTACAATGTAATCATTATCAGTATAAAGTAACTACAGGCTATTAAAATTGCTCTTACATTGTAGATAAACTATCACCTAATTCGCAACGAAGTAACTAAAATAGTTTGAAGTATAAATACATTTATGGTGTTCATCAGTCGAAATACGTAGGTATTTATAATACAAAAAAAAAATATTGGAGACCTATAGTTATCATATTTTATACAATAAAATAGTTTTAATAAATTATTATAATTTCGGGCATATAAGTATCAAGGATGATGGATCCTAAAAAACATAATCTTAAATTTCAAAGTTTTTATACAGTATCAATTAGTTGAGATCATATATCTGTAATAACGTGGCCACTATAGACTTCAGAGTAATGTACCGCCTGTGGTTTGTTGTTGTGGAAAATAATCCATAAAATAAAAACATTCCAAAGGTGTGAAATTATGCAAATTTTCTCAATTTGGAATCATTATGTCGTCGTTAGCCACATAGTGATTGAATTTTTAAAATATGGACTTATTAAATTTACAATTAGTGTCAAGATTATTAATTCACGTGGACCGAAATTATTTGTCTCTTTCAACGTACCAATTGCGTGCGGTAAGAAAATTTTTTACAGTCTGTGAACAATTAGCTATTTTCCGTTATGCACAGTATGGAAGTCTCGTGCAGGCTTAGTTCAAGCTTCTAACTGCACTATATTTATGTATACGTACGTAATCACCAGCTACTTGATATAATAGAAAACTTGTATAATTGTTTTCAGTGCAACTTCTCTACCCTTGACAATTTTGGATTTTATGTCTATCGACCCCCTAGACTACTTGAACTGAAGCATATTGATTTTCAAGATAATCTGATTACTTTAATATTTAAAATTTTAGTTAAATGTAAAAATAGTAAACAAAAACAAATATTCTGTGTACTATTTTATAAGTCCATACTTCAAACTGTAAAAATATTGGTTGAAAATCCACTCGATGGGCCTAGCCCTATGTGCTTATATTTGATTTACTGTTAAATAAAATACGGAATATAATTTTGAGTTTTTAAGTGGTTACTGTTACATTTCAATGACTATTTCAAGTGATTTTTATCCAATAAGTAAAGACATCAAAACTCAAAAAGTAATATTACTAAATTAAATAAATTTACATTTTAGGTAGCTAAACAATATGGTGTACCGTTCGTGGAAACATCAGCAAAAACACGAATGGGTGTTGATGATGCATTCTATACATTGGTGCGTGAAATTCGTAAGTATAAAACTCGGACGGGTGTTAAACGTCCTGGACCATTCAAACGTAGAATACGTTGCAGTATCCTGTAACACTCAACAACAATATTCATTGGAAATCATCATATTTGATTTCAACAAAACAGCAATGTATATATATGCTTTATTGTTGCAACAATTCAATTAATCAAAAAGCGTGTATGCAAGAATTATACACACACAAATTTTTTTCCATTGTTGCATATCAACAAAGCATCATCCATCATCAAACGAGTATATTTTTGTTGATGATTACACTTTTATCAGTGGAATTTTATTACTCTTATAATACTTTAGTCCTCAGTACTAGTTATTGTAAAGTGCGACTAAAATACACCACAGGGATAAAATAGTCATACGAACAATTTTTAAGTGCCAATCTTTGATTGAATTGAAAAGAAATACACATATTTTCTACAAAAAAAAAAAAAATTAAATAAAATAAAAATTAACAAATGTTCTAAAAAATAATTTAATATTACATTTAAAAAAATAAAAACGTATCATTTTTGTTTAACAATTGACTGCTAGATGTCACATTAAGATATTTTTCAAATAAAAGTTTTTCATTGTATTCGTGGTGGTTAAAATGTTTTTAAATTTAAAGTTTTAACTACAAAACTGCTGTTCTATTTCTATAACCGTTCTGTTTTTCTTTATAAAAACAAAAAAGATTGCTTATTATATTTAAGTACTAAAAAAAGAAACTGGTAAACATTTAGGTTAACGTTTTGTTCTGTCAAAATATACAAGATGGCTGATAAACACAAACATAACCTCGTAAGTAATAAGTACTTAAGTACAATACTCGAAACTAAAAAATATATTTTCTTAATTTGTATTACGTTATTCTAAATGTTTATCTAAAAAAATATATATATTAAGAGAGATTACTCAATCTTTAATCGTTAACACAATTGTACATATTAAATATTTATTAATATTTTTACTAAAATTTAAGATATATTTTAGAAATGTAAGTGGCAATTTAAATAAAAAAATTCGTTTTTATTCTCAGCAACAATCATAAAAAATCTTTGTTGTGTTATAAAGTTTTTGAAAAGAATAAAATATTTTTGTTTGTAGATATGCCAAGTAGAATTATTTTTCTACAATATATATTTATAGCAATAAATAATATTTTTCAGTTAAAATTTATTAATTAAATATATTGTATAAAATATATTTAATTAATAAAAAATGTATATATATATATACAAATTCATTTCGAAATTTTAGTTATTTGTCAAGAGTAATATTAATTATAATTAATTGTAAATAATTAATTACTATGTAGTTTATTACAGCTGAGATTTTGAACGTTGTCGTCTGTCTGTGTGTGCCTGTTTGTCTTTTTAAATTCTTTTATTTTATTATATTATTTCTATCCTAATAATATTTGAGGAAAATTTGTGATTTTAAATTAGAATAAATAAAATTCTCATAAAACCGTATATATTATTGAGTTTGATCTCATTGTTAATAAGTTCAAACCGTCCAAAATTATTCTATTAGGTATAAAAGCTTACTCTGCTTTTGTTTGTACTAACGAACTTTCAAATCAGTTGAAACAGAAAATTGTGCATCATGGAATAAGCAATTTAATATCAGCAAGTCAAAATTAATTTTAATGTTAGAATAACAACATTTGTAAGATAAACATATCGCACACCTAGAAAAACATCAAAACTAAAAATAATTCTTTAAATAAAAATTAACCTATTTCAAATGTGACAATATTCTTTTAAATATGTGATATTATTGTTCTACAAAAGAAAATTTAAAACGGTATTTTATTTCAATAGTAGACTAATGTTGTGAAATTAGTTTAATAGAAAAGAATAAGTTAGATTTCCTTCAATTCCAAGGTATTCATTCCTAAAATTTAAATTTCTCATATCAACATGGATTATTATTTGCCGCGTAGTTTTTATGATATTTTAGCAGTCTAATAATTTTATTACAGAATACTAAATGTTCAAAGTATTCTCTGATTATTGACTACTTTATTATGATGTTGCAATCGCCTGGTTCTTTGCCCATATTTATTTAACCATTTTTTACTTCAAAACTTACTCTAGAGCTCTTTTTAACCAAAACTACTGTGTTAATGTAGTAATTACAGATTAATATAATACAGAATTCATGCTATAGTTTTAATAGACTGTCACAAAAAATTATACTTTCAAAAGTGTAAAAAATTTTAGGAATAGATTTAGGGAAATTTTTTTTATGGAAGTCAGTCTTATTTTTACAGTTTTTCGCCTAGATATCAGGGAAAGTAGTTTAGAATTAAATAGACAAATTAAAAATCGAATTGTATATATTTGTAGATAGATCATAGAAAAAAATTATTTCATCAACTCGAAAAAGGTGCATGACTGAACCTAACATAAATTTCGTTTGTTACATATCTATTTTTAAGCAAGTAGCATAAAATAAACATGACAACTTTTGTGTAAAGATTGGTGCCTTTATCAAAACGTACATCTCCTTTGCTGAATAAAATGTATAAACAAATAGTACGATGTGCTTCAGAACCATTGTGGACCTAGTTCTTTCTTATTTGAATTAATTATTCCATGTATATCTACCAGAACGAACGTAAAGTGTTCTATTATTATGCTTAGGCGAGAGATGTATCTAAAAGTGATTAGAAAATTGTCCAAAATCAATTTATTTTTTATAATTTGGTGCTTATATTTTAATAAAAGGTTCTGTAATAGTGCGTTTTTCATCTATTTTTCTATCATTTTTATTGTACGTCGGTTGTAATTAAACAGATTTTGATTTTAAGTAAAATCGATGCTTGAACAGGCCTAAGATTTTATTGTTAACTAAGATATGGATTTAATATTTTTAGAACATAGATTTGAACGATTTGAAATTATTAATATGATGAGTCAATAATTAAAACTCATAAATTTTGTCACTTTTTAAAGTACAGATTGCTTTAAAATATTTTCTTACTTTACAAGACTACGTATTTTTGTCTTTAGAAGCCTTTTGATTCGATGTACCTTTAATGGGATTATTATTTTTGTATTCTTTATTTAGTATAAATCAAAAAATACAAATAAAACAAAAAAAATTATGCCTGAATAAATATTTAATTAAGAAATGAAGGTGAATAAAAAATAAATAATTATTTTAGTAAATAAACTTCCAAATATTCTAGTTTAAATCATAGGCATTTTTCCGGTAAAAAATTAATTATTACAAAATAATATTTTAAAAGATACATGCGATTTACTACAGTGTAGAATCCATTAAGCTTTTATTTTTATATACATATAAATACTAAACATATAAATTAAACTCCCATCTGAAGTCTCATACTTTACACTGATACCCACTTTCAAACTATTTTCCGATGAAAGAAAATATCCTTTAATATCAGTAATAATTAAATTTTTCATCCAATATCTCGTTAGACATATAACGAACCAAAATGTTTCTAATAACTTGTCTGCTTACAATTGTTTTTCTATATTCATGCAAATATTTCATATGAAATCTTTTAAGGGTAACCTTATATTAAATATGCAGTTTCAGATGTGCAGATAATTTTATATTTAATTATTTGGTTTATAATCATGTTTATTCAATTATAATATTATTTATTACAATAATTTTATTAAATATTAATTATTATATATAATTATATATATATATATATATATATATATATATATATATATATATATATATATATATATATATATATATATATATATATATATATATATATATATATATATATATATATATATATATATATATATATATATATATATATATATATATATATATATATATATATATATATATATATATATATATATACAACCAGGTAGGGAAAGAATCCTTAAATGTATTACAAAAATCGAAGATTTCATCATTGAACTTATACTTTAGAAAATGAATCTATCACACAAATCAAATCTTTGGTTGAAATTATGAGGCTAATTACTAAAACCCGGAATCTTTAATACCTGTTTTCTTTTCACATGTGCAGCCAATTTAAGACATGATAAATATTTCTCTAAAATAATTAAAATTTTGCTAATAGGAGTGATTATTAGAGTTGAGATTTTCGAAAATAAAAATTTTAACTTTAATTCATAAAAAAATTACTTAGCTTCAGAAAGAGCTTGCAATGTTTTGCGTCTGTAAACTCAGCAAAGTTTTATATATATACTGCAGAAAGTTTTACCAGATATTTGAGATAATTACATTTTCATATATGTAAGTTCTATGAATATATTTATAAAATTTAGAAACGATCTTAATTTTCGAAAAACATTTAAGGAACAACACTGCCATGTTTTTTCATCAGCTAAATATTAAATGCTGCTCGATTAATGAAAATAAGGCTCGTCTATTTATATAAAGAAAAACATATCTCAGATCTCTTTACAATTTTATTACCTACCTTTTTAAAGAAAAAAAAATACTTATTTGAGTTTTTTATGAAAGAGGTGGGAATGAAGCAATGTATATATTTTATTGAATTACATAAGTGATATATTATGCAAATCAAAAAAACAATAGATTGCTTATTAGCGCGTATAAAAACAGGCAAATTTGGAAAAAAAACTTGTTCTTGACGATAGAAAATTTGTGTCTTGTTTCTTATAGCCGATTCCGAAATTACATTTATCACGAATGAAATAGAAGTTCATAATCTCATCAACTTATGTAGTTTTATTATTCATAAACAATTATTTTTTAATTTGTTATAAAAAGAAAAACATTTACAATTGATTAATATTATTATTATTTTTCACTGAAATAAAGACTAATTCTGCAACACGCCAAGTCAGTTTTTGTATAAATATTACGTAACCATTTCACTATGTCATAATATAAAATGCCATAACTTTAAATTAACTGTCAATTGACATAAATGTTTTGGTGACGACTTAAATTCATTAAACTAATTTTTCAGTATTTGATTTTAATTGACAGGTGTTTATGCTAAACCTAAATTAATAATTGAAGGAGG
Source organism: Chrysopa pallens (assembly GCA_020423425.1). Lineage (NCBI taxonomy): Eukaryota > Metazoa > Arthropoda > Insecta > Neuroptera > Chrysopidae > Chrysopa > Chrysopa pallens. Next base: position 55,560,337 of record CM035594.1, on the reverse strand, counting down.
AAGAAATTTACAGAAAACATATTGTATTTAAAATTATCGCCAATATGTAAAAGTATTAATGTCACAGGTATAAAATATACAATATTCATGTTAGATAGGACGCCAATATTTAATACAACGCACGTTGTATGTTAATTTTGTAAACACTCGTACAAGAATCAATTATGATAGATTTTCATAATTTTGAAAGTAAATAAAAATAACATGTAATTATGCCTTTTAGGTTTAGTAGAGATACAGATTGGTTGCAGTATATAGTTTGAATCGACAATGTATGTTAAGTAAAATACTCGTTTTAATTTATGTAATAAATAATATAATTACAAAAATTGATTTATATTAATCCTTAACATGATCTTGTGTTAACAATATTTTTGAAATGGATGTAATAATTAATTTGAAACAAGATATGGTATTATATTTCTTTGAAAACAAAATTTTTTTAATGAGGTGGATTAGCAAAACTGCAAGGTTTATCTCTACACTTTGCATAATAGATTTTAAGTTTAAAATTTGTTTTACTCCTATGGATCTCGGAGGACATTTCAAGTTTAAAAGTGAATTACAATCAAAAAACCAAAATGATGAATAATCGAAATTGAAAAAAAGTGTTAAAAGAAATATCATTTTGAATTAATTATCCAAGAATAGTTGAAAACTGTAGACATAAAGTTAAATTGAAATACACCGTTTCTTTGAAATCGCTCATGTAATCATGTATATTTATCACAATAGCTATGTTTCAAAACACATACCGGCTCACTGCCCAGAACCATATGACGTCATCAACATGTATACTTAACATTGTAAGTATACATTAATAATAAGTATACATTAATGACATTACATCGAGATGGGATGATAACGTTGTGAGTCTTGAAACACAACGCATGTATTACTTAAATATATGTGTTCAATGTGATTTATGACACCGCCAATATAGATTTATAAATATTTAACGAAATTACTTTGTTTTTATTTACGATTTACTTTTTGTTAAAAATAAATGGTTAATTATTATAAATATTTGATAGTTATTTTTCATTGATTTTATAAAGTGTTTAGGTGTTTATTTCGATTATTTTAGGGTAATAGAATTCAAATCCATTAAACGGATTCTTATTCAAATGAATAAGAATCTGAACTTGATAAATACAAGTTATATATGAATTTTTAAAATCAAAATACATGTTTTCCAAGTGTAGAAAGCCTTATGATCAGAAATCTATCTAGAGAAAATAACTACCTCACACCTATTTTATTTTTAAATAGAATACCTCTAATTTGCTTTGCGTTGCTGCTTTGCGTTGCTAATATAAAACATTTAAAGAAGTTGAAACAATTTTTGGTAGCATACATATAATATAAACAAAATTATTACACACATGGCACAACAGAGAAACTAAAATGCAACTCAAATATAAATTAATGCGCTAAATAATATTTGAGAATGAGCTTCACTATATACTATGTTTTTTGTCGAAACGCACAAGAATCCAGTATAGAACAAATAAAAGACGAAAATGATAAATAATGACAAGGAAAATATCATGTATTAAAAAGGCGACCAAAAAACAAATATAAAATATATACAACAATTACATAATTTTAATAAACATTTAAAAACAAAATCAAAACCTAACACAGTACGCACAGAAAGAAGAAATATTTATTCAACTTGCGTTTGTTCAAATATGTGAGATTGCATTTTAATTGTATTTGTAGTTAGTTTGCCAAAACAAAATATCTTTATAAAAAATTATTATTGAATAAATAACATTACTTGAAATTATGTTTGTTTTATTTTTCAGATGTTGCATATATTCTAACAATCTCATAGTGTTTTACAGGAAATTTCCTTTTTAATCCTTCAATTTTCAATTCATTTCTATAAGATTGAATAGAACTTTTTTATCAGACAAATAAAACGTGATACCTAAATTTTAAAATAAAAATATAAAGCTTCGTAAAATCGTGTTGGTCAACGTTGTCAATGGTATATCTTCTTGAATTTTTGGCAAGTAGTGTCATAGATATCGGTTTATGCCCCAATGACGAATCGATGATTTCAACTGTAAAACAATTTAATTATTGATTGCACCAGTATTTGGTGCTATCACAGGTTTCATGTTTATTGGTAAATTTTATCCTTATCGCATTGATATGAATACACCATTACGTCTGAAACGTTCAAACGTCAAATAAACTGAATATTTGTTTTCTAGGATCCAAATTAATCTAGAAAATAACATTAATATTTTAAAAAATATTTCTGTTCTGACGATATCAAATAAAGAATATTAATCATGCATAATATTATTTTTGCTTCAAAACTTTATATGTCTAGGATCCCGTATAGGATATCTCATGGGGTTAACTATCGGTCTTAGAATTTAACGAAACTTAGTATATTGGTACATTATAATAAAAGATACTGAACCAGTAAAATTTTTAAAGATCTACAAAGAACTGAAAAACCATTATCCTTATGGGAAATCACAGAAAAGGATCAATATAAAAATATTTTTTTTTCAGTCCTCCGCAGGCCTTTAAAAATTTAATTGATTCATTATCTTATTATAATGTACCAATATCCCAAGTTTCATTTAATTCTGAACGTTAATTCTAAAACCAATAGTACTCCCTTAAAATACTCAGGCGACATTTATACAAATGTTAATAATATACATTCATAAAAAAACAAATATTAATGAATTTCATTTAAAATTTTTCCCGTAGGCGCATAATATTCGTCAACCATAAAAAGCTTTCCGTGGACTCTTTAATCGAAAAAAATAGTCATGATGTATAGTTGTGTTATTGCTTTGAGATAAATTGGGTTTTCAACTTTCAATTGATATCTAATTTATACTGACAGTGACTGAATTGTGGATTGGGTGGAAAATTTTATTTCATTATTGTGAATTATCTTTGATATAGATAGAATTTTTTCAAAAACTAGTCGAAAACTATTCCCCAACAGCACTAGTTCAAGGTTATTTATAAAAAGCTATTATAACTGCATAATTTATGTCAAGTAAACACTCGGTTTCTTTATTTTTCGCGTAACAGCCTAGAAATTTCATGAGACCAATTCAATAGAAAACGGTAACGGTATAGACAAGTTTATAGATTAATTTCTTTTTAGTATAGAATAAGTCGAGGCTATAAAAATTATATAAATAAATTAAGACTATATTGAATGCTAAATCAATTACACTAAATCATTGATTGTCCTGTCCACGAAGGAATTAAGTAATTTTTTAACTGCAAATTCTATAGAGGAAATAAAAATTATAATAAATTAAACAAATTTAATAATTTTAAATTATAAAAATTCTATATTTCAAAAATATGCAAATACATATGTAATCTGAAAATATAATACAAAAATACAACATTATTGCAATGTCAATGGTTTAAAATAATGTCGACAACAAATAGCTCCAACAGATAATGGTCTATCTTGTAGTCGATACAACTTTGAATTTTTATCCGGTAAGCGTTCGTATGCTTTTGAATATTCACGATCAAACATTATTAAATCAACATTATTTCTACCCAGTGCTTTACATGCTAAAAATAGTATATCACGATATATTGAATGTGTTCGATCAATACCACGTGTTGCTTGCAACTTTTGTCGTTCGGTAGCTAAACGTTTAACTGGTTCTAATAAATCATTACATCGCAATGAAGCAATTATTTTCTGCATAAATCTGAAATAGAAACTCAATTTAATGTATAGATTTTTTAAAGTTATAACATTCCTTTTTACGATTCGTGTGACGCTATATAATGTATGATTAGTAAAATTGGAAATATTTATGGGATAAAGTTAGTCGTTAAATAATGTGAGACATATACAATGAATATTAGGACTTTGTCGGCGACACGATATTTACTTTAATAACTAAATAATTAAAATTTTCTAAAAATTTTGTAACATTGGATTTAAAATTCCATAATAAAACATTCCAGCAATTAAATCATCGAATTCCTCTGATTAGTGTATTTAAATTTGAAGTTTTTTCTGTATAGGAAGATAATTAAGTTAAAATGTTATATTAATTGAATACTTACGGTTTACTTATTGCAATTTGATCAGTTAATAGAGCACTTATAAGTGGACTACTTGGTGTATCACGTCTATCCCATAATAAATACATGGGAGGAGATCCTTCTCCATGTAATCGTGGATCATCCCATAAACATTGAATGCCAACAGAACCACAACCGCGACCTTAAAAAAAATTTAAATAGAGATGCAAAAAAAAAAAAAATTTTTTACCGAAAAGGATTAGATAAATCTATTATGTATTTCGAAGTAAATGAGTATGAAGTATTTTTTGATTTATCTTCGCATCTACTCCCATGCCAAAAACACAGGTTATGTTGTAATTTTTCCACCGTTTGTGTTGTGCAATCGTTTACAAATTTATTAGTCAGTTGTATACTTTCTTATACATACGTAACATACTTTATCATGTCGCTAGCGAGAATATGATTATTTATTTAGGCAATGTTTATATATGTGTAGAACAATCAACGTTCACGAATACACACATAAATGAATGTATATGTGATAGTGTATATAAATATAAATTGTGTATGATAGAATAAACATTGATATTAAAAAGCGATATTAAGCGTGAAAAAGACTGCCTATAGAGGGAGTGTGATATGTGGACGACCTCTATGCACATAAACTTAAAAACAACAAAAATATTTTTAATTTAAAAATAAATAAATTATACATACCATTAACCTCTTGCGAAAGTGGGTCAGCACCTTCTTCAACAAGTGTCCTCGATCCCTCTTTACCATTGGCGTCATCACTTTTTTCTAAATCATTTTCGTTATTATTTTCTGATGTTAAATTTAAATTATTTGTTGTATTTTCATCTTCAGTATTAGACTCATTATTATTTGCTACATTCTTATTAATTTTACTTCTAAGGCATAAACTTGGTAAATGACTTTGAACATTAATACGCTCAAATGTCCATATTAAATTCCAATAAATAATTGGATGATTATCAACAAATTTAGCATCAGCTAATGTTAAATCACCCTCTCGCTGTAATATATTCTCTAATTCTTTTCGTAAAACTAATGGATTTAAATAGGGTACACTAAATGGATCATTTGTACCAACTGTTATTGTTAATAATGGTACTGTTGGACGGTTACAACATTGACATGTTGTATTTAAATTTGAATCTTCAGCAAACCATTTGAACATGATTTCTTCGTCGTATAATAATGCTGAACAATTATGACATTGTGAACATGATGTTAGAATTATGTCTAATTCATGTTGCAAATGGTCATCTGAAAATTTTTTACATACGTAATTAAATTATAAACTTTGAACCTATTTAATTAGTGAAAAAAGAGAACTTCGAGGATTAATCAATTTCACTGGAGTTTATTTCTAAACTATCGTGTTCCCAAAAGATTTTGTCCAATATTTTAAATTAAATTAATTCTTGAAGTTCTCTAAAAATGTTCAGTGATCTCAAAATTCTGTTTTTTTGTGTATATATATATATATATATATATATATATATATATATATATATATATATATATATATATATATATATATATATATATATATATATATATATATATATATATTTATCAGACATTCCCAAAAATAAGTCTATATTTTCGTGGAAAATATAACTAAAATTAGTAGTGGTCTTAAGAAAGTGAAAGATTTTTAATATCATGCTATGAGATCTATCATATAGTGAGTGATACTATTTGAAACTAAATTCTAAGAGAATATATCCTAATCAACCATATATTTGATGTAGAAATTTCTTTACCTGCAGTTTCATTAGTCGTCGGATATAAATTCTCATTAAATGTTGGAAATTCATCAACATCTTTCAAATTCGTTGTGCTTTCTCTATAAGCTGGGAACTCGGCTGATATTCTACGCAAACGATGATCACCACCTTCGCTGCCATCAGTAGATTCACCTTCACCAAACTGTGGCATTATATCGGACCCATCACCACTTCGACCAGATACACCTAGTCGTTCTAATGTACTATTGCGACTACCAGACGTTGATGACAAACCACTTAGTTTAACGGGGGTTGTTGTTGCTGATATTGCTTCTTTAATACCATCTAACTTTTTCACCATGTTTGTTGCAACTGATTTAATACTACTAAAACCACCTTGAATAATTTCATTTGACTTTTTCGTAGTTAAACTTGGGCTATAAAAATTATAAAACATTCACTTTATATAAAATTAGTTCAAAAAATTTTGAAGATATAGTCTTTGTAGAAAATTAAATAATTTTCAATTATTCATTAAATATAGTAATACAGATTTCTACAATTTTTAATATCTAAAGAGCTTTAATGCGAAATGGAATCAAATATGAGACATTTGTAATAGAGACACTATATATTGCAGTGTACATGTTCCCGACTTTAATCTTTTCCAATAATATTATCAAAGAGGAGATTGAGACTTCACAATTTTTTTAAATAAAAAAATTCCTTGTATGCACTCTCTCTCTCTAAGTTCCAATTTTGATGAAAATTTTCGAAACGATTAAAGTCGTGTATATACGATTAAAATCGCGAATAATTATGCATTAAAATGAAAAATGAATGAAGTTGCTGTATATAATATGAAAACAACAACAAGTCATGTATAACTGCATAAATTTTTATAAAGTATTCTAGGCGAACCAAAAGCATTTAATGCGTTTTGGAGCAACAATCATCGAGCTTTTTTTAAAATACTGGCACATGCAATTGGAAATATACTTCAAAATTGGATTAATAAGATGGGTTATTTGAAAGCCCATTACAGTTTAAATGAATTGTATGATAAAATCTGCTATAAAGATTTGGTACACGCAGTAAATTAGCATTTTACTAAGTTTCAGTCTAAAGAGATGGCCGCAAACAATCTTAATATATCGAACACTATCCGTTCTCATTTTTAATTTGTTTCTAATGATATGCTCATAAAAAAATTAAAATTATAGATATCTATCAAAATCAGTGTGTCGCTTAACATATTAAATACAAAATTTTACAAGACACACAACGTGCAGAGCATAATAAAATGATTAAAAAAAAACATTCTTTACCTTATATTTGTGATGTAATTTTCGATGAACTGTTGTGGAACTTTGAGGTCAGCTTTCCGAAGCGACAACCTTGATGGTGAATATCGACTAAAACAATAATCTAACTAGCTACGTTCTACAGCCACTAATAACATGCATATTTTGAATATATTTATATAAAAAGAATTATTTAAAACATAAAACTATTTTAGCTAATCAATTAATTTGTGTGAACAAAATTATTAAATTTCGTACATATCTAAAACATTGAATAAATAGATGAATTTTATTTTTAAATCCAAAGGCTAATTTATCAGTATAGCAATTAAAGTATTTCATCGATCAAAGTCGATCTATGTAATAACTGAAATATATCTTAAAAATCTAAACACGGGAGAGTGGAGAATACATAATATTAAAATGTAAGGAAAGAGTAAATTAAGTGCTCAAATGTAGGAGATTTCTACACAACCCCTCTTAAAAATGAGAATACAAGGAGTATCTTTATCTATTAGAATGTGACAAATTTACTAAGTGATTTAGTCACATAGGGATTTTAAGTTGGATAAATTTATAGACTCATGTAACGAAAAAATGATATTGATTCTATTCCTCCTTTCGTCTAATAGATAAAAAACTACTAACAAATAATTTTAAAAACAGTAATATTATTAATCTAAAAACGTCAATATAACAAAGAAACAATTTTGATTTTTTAATTCTATTTTTACATTTATTTTTAGAGCCAACTTAAATTTATACGATTTAATGGACTTCTGAATCTTAAAAATAAAGTGAATTTATAGAAATGTTCGAAATTTATTAATTAGGCATTTAAAATAATATTATAATAGTTTAAAAAAACTAAAAAAACACGCTTCGCGCACCGTAGTTCGCGCACTAGCTCTATCTTTATTACTCTCATGCAAAGGATCCGTTCATATGCGTTCTGCAGCCAACTTCAGAGAGTTACCTACAGACAAACAAACATACGAGTGAAGCTAATAAAAGCGTGTTAAAAATAGTTAATTTAGGCTATTTTGTGTCAAACAATGCTACAACAGAATACAAATTATTCATTACACATTGCATTCAAATCAATATATCCATAAAGAGAAGATATTCTTCGACTTACCTAAAATTCAATTTTAAACTAGCTAAACCTGATGTTACAATTGCAGCTGGTACCGTTTCTGATCGATGTAATCCACCCCCAACACTACCACTACGATTCGTTTGTCCAGTAGGCGGACTTCCTTCAAATGTAGCTGATCGATGTACAGGATTTCTGAATAAAATTGGGGTATCTGATAACAACACTGATGAAGCAATTTTTTCAATTGTTACTTCATCCTTAGATGGTGATGTATTTTCTTCTTCATCAAATTGTTCGGATTCTAATGCACCTAATGGATCGTTTTCTGTTACTGGTGTACGAGGTGAAACTCTAAAAAATAGTATTATTATATAGTTTGAAATCTATCAGATTTTATTTACTGTGAAATTATTAGTTTTACTCTCTACTTGTGCATGAAGTAGAAATGAGTGTCCAAAACGGACATTCAATTCAAAGGATATACAGACGTTTTATAAATACATAAAAATAATCAAGTGAAATGACTCCTTAAAAACTCAATGATTTCGTTGGTTGGACACATAGTATGATTCTCCGATTAGAGTTTCAAAAACAATCTACCAAGTATAAAAAGAAATAAGTTCAACATTTTAGCCTGGAGACACAATGCGGTGGTCGACTCTCGAAAATGATTATATGAGAAGTTAATGCACAATTTTAACTTTAATCCCAGAAGAAAATAATAAGTTTGATTTACTAACCTTGTTGGTGAGGTGACTGCATTTTCAGTATCATCATGTTCATCAAGCGACTCTTCACTAAAATTAAGTAACCTAGCACAATCTTTTTTCTTCACATTACCATTTTGTAATGTGTCTAATATTCGAGCATCATTTGCAAAACTATCTGACCGAGCAAGTAAACGAATACTATCTGATGAATTGTCACTTGGTGATAATCGTGTTGGTGTATCGACTTCAGATTGTTCATTAATCGTGCCTGAAGCACTCTCCGTGCGTGGGGAATTTCCCGATATTAATAATCCAGCACTCGATAATACTTCATTCGCTTCCGGGCTATCTTGATTGCCATCTTGAATTTTAATAATACTACCAATTCTTGAACGAAATCGATCAAATGCTGATGTGTCGATTTGCGTGGGTGCATCGTGTGAATCGAGTGATGATCGTGAAGCACGATCAGTTTGATCCAATAAACTACAACCTGCACAAATAACACAAACACGAGCTATTGATATATAATAAAAAAATTTGAATCCTTTATTTTTATTGGAAGCAGGGTTTTGTTCAAGCAAAAACTGTTAAATAAAATGAGAGCTAGCTTAAATGATCTTGTAACTTACCTCCTTCTGTAGATGCTGACAACTTTCTAGCAGCATGACGTCGTCCTGCCCGTCTGAAATGTGCAGCACCCAACACCACATGCCTTAATTTGTTCCATAACAGAACACTAGTTGTAGCATGTGCTGGCCACTCGGCTTCCAAAACACAACGATTATACAAGCTTTAAACATAAAATTCAAAATAAATTGATTATCAACAATTTAACGAGTGAATATTAATGTAAAAATCCTACCCATATGTCAAAGCATTTGGTTGTACACCAGATTGTTTCATTAGTAAAAGTAATTTAACTGCTAGTAATGGCATTGATTGCTCACCACATAATTGCATCATTAAACGATAACTAACTTCATCACAAGTTAATTTTAAACGACACGCTTTACCTAACAAATCATAAGATAAACGTAACAAAGCACGTTCACGTCCTTGCCAAACCATTAAAATACTTGGTAAAACCATAAAATATATTGAATAACAGGTACCTAAAAGACATCGCGCCCATAACTCTGGCGAATTTATACATTTCCTATAAAAAATTAAATTAAATTCATTATTATTATCCCTCAAAAATTAATTATACAAGGTGAGACAAAAGTAATGCCATAATGTGATGAATAGGGTACCATTTTACTAGAAATAAAAATAGTTGAATTCTGTTTTCACTAAGCTTATTTGAAAAATTATATTGTTGTGAAAAATATCGGCCTAATTATCACCTCCTGAATTGGGGAATATTGGCATTTGTAATCGTTTTATGGTTATGGTCTGGCTTCAAATTGGTAATTATAACTTCAGTTATGGTTTACAACATAAAGCACCAAATGAAAAAATATATTGCCATTTTAGGATTTCTTTAGGGTAGGTGCAGATGATAAGATTTTCCTGTCAGAAAATCTGATGGCCGAGGCACACCATCGTATAGTCCTATAAGAAATTCGTATAAGCAAATTTCATCATACTTCAGACAGCGTCTTAATTACACCGCCCATTATAAGCGCGAGCATACATACCATCAATTATCATTCTGTATACGTGTTAACGTCTAAACACTCTAAACGAATTATTTTAAATTAATGACTTTTTTGGCTAACAGATCGCCTAATTCAGAATATCTAATGTTAATTCAGACAACATCGTAAGAAATTCTGATGCTACTTCAGACAGCATCGTATAGATCGTATAGCGCAGTCGATAAAATTTTCTTATCAGAAAAGTTTTATGTAGATTTTTTACCGAGTGCAGGTTCTAATTTAAAATACATGCTTAGAGTATCAGATTTTCTGATCAAAAAATTTTATCTTGTGAGTCTATCCTAAAGGTTTATTCTTGCCACAATAGACCACAAACTTAACAAATCATCTATTTGTAGCCAGAAGTTTTGCGAGCAACAATTCAAAGTTTAATAAAATGACCACAAATTTATCATCATCTTAAGAGATGGAAATTTTAACTTATAAACTTTGTCAACATATATAACATATACGTCTTTTCTTCGATTTAAAAAAATAACAGCCAATTTACATTATCAACTTACTTTAGTTTTACCCCGCTTTGTGTTTATAATAAATAAGATGCATTCAATGAATTTGAAAAATAGGAGTTTAAGAAAATTGAATTACGATTCCAACAAGATAAATAGTACACTTTTTTTGAAATAAAATACTATAATTAATTCACTTCAAAACAATTAATATTTAACACTGGAAAATTTTTAGATAGATAAGATAGTAAACGAGTTTTTGTCCGATGTCCTTAAGAAAACGTGATTAATCAGCATAATTTTAATAGAATTAGTATTTACAGTTTGAAAGGTTTGAGAAAATTTAATAGAAATTAAAAGTACAATAAATTTATAAATTCGCATCTTTGTAACATTAATGTTAAAAATGGAAAAATACAGTTGCAATGGGGTTTCGTTTTGACTCTTCGGCCATAGTATATCTTGGCGCTTTTTAAAAATTTTATAAGTAAATAATCTTATGTATTTAAGTACAGGGCTTCTAAAAATAGTTGCTTTTGATATCAATATTGTTTTCGCAAAGGCATTCATATTTGTATCTGAATGCATTATTTAATTATATATACATTGAATGCACCTACAAAAATAGAATACCTAGCATATTTTTGAGCAGATTTAATTTCATGTTTCGTTCGCCGAGCCATCGGCGAACCAGGTGTTGCAAAATTATTTTGTGAAAATAATAAATTCGGTTTCCGTACACCCATTAAAGACGGATCCAAAGTAAAATCTTTATATACGTATGTATGTCCTGAAAAAGATTATAAATTAAGGGAAAAATAATACGAGAATAAAATTTGTTCGTGAGTCTTACTCATTGTTTTAAAGTAAGTCCCGGAAAGCTGGAATTCGTTTCCATCACTATGTTTTGTATTTAAATCAAATTGAAACATTTTTTTAGTTATATACTCAAAAATTGATAATCTATCAGAAAAAATTATTCTGTGATGAATGGGGTCCAATGAAAATCAAAATTTTGAAAACCCATTTGAATATAGTCACTCAATAAATTTATTTTGATATAAAAGATTTTTATTGAAATATTAAATTTTAAATGCTCCAGAATAATGGACTATTCAAAATTTTTTCGTCGAATTATTTTGGTATATATTTAAAATACAAGCTATGGAATTCAAATTTATGGCTCCCCCTAGAAACGTTAAAATATGATCATATAAGAATGGTTCTAAGATTTTGATGTTTCATTGGAAAATCTTATTGTAGTCCACTGAATTAAACTTCAATTAAGTATAAAACATTAAAAAATTTGTTTTTAGAATAAACGAAATATAAAAAATAAGTAATAAATGTTTCTTCCAACTTTTCAGGAATTTCTCCAAAACATGATTAGATTATTCATCTGCAACAATAATTATATAATACTTGCCTTGTGAATTGGGCTCTGGTGGTAATAAGAATACAGTTCGTTCACTACCATGCCCAGTATCTACTTCTAACAATCGAACATCTGCTTCGTCGGACACTAATCGTTCAATACATTCATCGAAAAATATTAAACTTTGATCTCCATCCACAACGAAACTACGTTCTTCAATGAATCTTATAAACATTTGTGTTCGCATTAATAACGTAAAAAATTTATGATTTGCCTATTAATAAAATATTTATCATGAATAAAAAAAAATTAGGGAAAGATAATTATTTATGTTTATTAATTGCTAATGGAGGTAAAAACGCAATAATGGAGGAAAAATATTCAGTAATTTTTGTACTATGCGCGAACAAGACCTTAATTTGATTTATGTAGATGTGTGGATCAAGTGTTTTGAAATAGCATTTTCTGGTATAGTTCTTATACGAGAAAGAATTCTCAATTCATTGACTATCAAAAATACTATAGAATACAAACCTTATCACGTGAACGTAGAAATGGACCTAATTGAAACAACGCTTGTGGATCAGTTGTACCAACTGTGGGTGCACTTGTAATTGGTAATAAAAATTGTTTGTAACCACGTAAAGTACTTGCCATAAATTTTAAAAATGCTTCTTGTATATCTAATTCGAGTATTTGCTAAAATTTATAAACAAAAGATTATCAATAAAATCATAAAACTATATTATTTATAAAAAATTACTTCTTTACGACGGCGCAGAAATTCTCCTTCAAGACTATCATCATCTAATTGAAGTGTACGGTGGTAATGTGATGGATTATTTCGTAATTTTGTATTTAACATTTCTAATGTTGTTTTTAATATACGAGCTGGACGTTTAGGTAATATTTTCGTACTGAGATGTCGTTGGGATTCGCAAAGCTGAAATATAAATTGATTTTAACATATATATTCACAAATAATAATAATTTTTATATTTTATATAAAAGGACCTGTTTAAGATATAGTTTGATTTTAATATTATATTGGTTTGAAAAAAACCGCCAATTAATAACAAATAGAAACTATTGAAAAATTTCCCAGAAGTATACTTTCATTTTAGTAGTAAAATACACTATTTTAAATATATTTTAAATAATTTACATTTCATTGTTTACAGTTGACAGTTTTAACATAAAATACAATTGTAGCATTCATTTAATAACAGGATAGTCTTCTGTTTATAAGTCAATTGAAAACATCACATAATTATTTTAACAAATAAATGAACAAAATAAATTCTAAAAATAATTTTCTGACTTTAAAAATAAAGCTATCACGTAAAATATACCATTTATAAATTTACAACTACTTAGCGTAACTAGTGTTTAATCAAATGCAAGGTTAACTAATGTGTGTAAATCTGAATGTAAACATTTTACACGATACCACTCAGAGCGGTAGAAGGGGTCGAATTTATCAAAAGAATTATAGGAGAAAATTAAAAAATAGGGAAAAGTAACCTGATGAGTCAGAGACCAACATAATTTAACAATTAATTTAAATTATACACACAAAATTTTATTTAAGGCTTTAATTATTTTTATAAGCATATGCAAATTCGCCAAAATAAAAATTCACCACTTCTTATTTTTAAAGTTTAATAATATTATTCTAGGAAATCGAAAAAGAAAGCTAAATCATGAAGTGCAAATAAGAAAATGTAAAACAAACATACCGTTATTATATTTGTGTCTAAATCAACACAATTAACATCCGTCGGTGGGTCAAACAAATCAAAAAATCTAGAATCTACACCTATTAAATACGGCAATGGTGCATGCAAAACTTCAGCTAAACCTAAAAATTTATTTATTATAAGAAATTGTGATTAATCAACTAATTATGGTAATTGTATGACTTTAGTTCTCACATAACATTTTTTTTAATTTTTAATAGCTACACTTGATAAAACGCAGTCTACAAGATAAAAGGAAAAGGAATAACTCTAAAAGCCATCCCTCATTCACTTTCTATAAATGAATAGGAATAAAACTGGTAATAAATAAAAAGTATTAATTGGTATTTTTTACAGTTTTGATTTGCGATTTGAATTTTTCCAATTTTATGTCGGAGATTTACCACTACACTGTGAATATTGGCCTGCTACTTTATTATTGTAAAACAAGGTGGGGGGGGGGTTGTTATTATGCAAATTAATTTTGGAAATTATAGTTTAATTCACATAACTTATTTCAGTGATCAAATTTTATTCAAATAAATATTAAATTTATTTATTTTTTTCAAACCTACATACCATTATTGAGATGCAATGGCATTCATAAATGCCATTGTATTAGGTATTTTATGGGCTATCAAAATAATATTTTTATTTTTCTTCAAAACTGACGTCGTTGACAATAGATAGACACAAGAATATCATTTATAAAACCGCGTAATATGCTATATAATTTGCATTACAACCAATTTATAGGCAGAAATATTCGATGAGTACAGGCATGAAAATTCAATATTGTGTGAAAACACTTTAGAATTATTTTCTTTTGCTAATTAACATTAAAAAACTTAAAATTATTGAAAATTTAAAATATAATATTCACCGCCTTTTTGTCAATATACGACCTCAACTGTTTGAAAAAGGTTTAATAAATTCATCTTCCTAACTGCTCTTTATTCAAGCCAATGGTTATGGTACTCATAGTATTACCATGATTATTATTCGTTTCAAAAATTTTTCATAATTCATAAAACATTTCTAAGACACTGAAAATTTGTCATTTTCTCAGCTTCAATATTTAGAAAACTTTCTTCTTCTTTAGTCATCAACTAAGCTTTCATATAAAAGAGATAAGAAAAGGGCTTAAACCTTGATAATACCAGCTATATATAAATTAAAAAAGGAAAAAAAGCGAATGTAAGATTTCTAGTCTATACAATTACCACTAATTTTGTTTTTACAATACCATTATTAACTTTGTTTTACTTACCTAATGGACAGAGTGGAATGTATGGACATTGCCATTTAAACGGAAACAATAAGCTTGAAACAGCTTCAGCAACAGCAGTTAATGTATCCGGTCGTAATGAATGTATTAATATTTTTTGTTCAGTTAATGCTAACAACAATACTTTTAAACAATTTTCAGAGCCAAGATTCATCAATAATTGACGGAAACCAGCTGCACTTCGTGGTAGTGGCAATTCTTCTGGCTGTGATAAAATTAAACGTTCTGGTCGATGTGCACTTAATTGTATTAATACACGTGGTCCTGGAAATTGCACTTCCTCTAATAATTGAGTTACATAACGTTCAATGGATATTGGTGTTTCAACACCGCTTGCCACAATATCCTAGAAAATAAACTGGTATTTTTAAATTTATCTATGCCATAATAATTTTAACTAACATCACAGAATTTGAAAATTTAAAGAATTAATAAATATCTGTTCGAATTCCAAAGCAATGGTAAAACCACTTTTAACGTTTTTATGCTTAAATACTTAAAGGTGAGGACAACTCAAAAAAGGTTAAATGTTATCTTTCTTTCTTTTACATTAGAATTAACTTTCGAATTGAATGTGGATTTTCTAAAATGGTTTAAAAAACATTACATTATAACGGAATTATTTCAGTTTCAAATTAGCTAAGCTCTTCATTCAAACGTTGATTACTTATAGTAAATAGAAAAATTTAGATTCATACACTTCTCAAAAAATTATTTACAAGAATATCGCATTTACGGAAATGTGCATAAAATAATTGTCATTTGCATCTAATTATCAGTTCTTTTTTTTTTTTTTTAACTCTGTGATATTCACTTACATAAAGAAATAACAACCATTTTTCAAACGTATCGGAGAATGGCCAATGCGATAATATACATATACTTTTATTCACATGAAGTGTATATTTATTTGCATTATAATCTAATTGCTTTGCTTGCGCGGGAGTCAAACGATCCGACGTATAGTCTTCATAAAATGTCACAGCCGATCCATATACTTTATGTGTGGCATCCGAAACAGTTAAAACAAATGTACTAAAAACAGGTCGTGGGCGTGATGCTTCTTTTGGCCACATTTCTAATGTGGCACCCATTGGCAAACAAAATAACGGCACAGAATTCGGAAATGGAAAATCGGATACATCTGTTTGTGGATACCTATAAATTTAGTTATCTAATAGTTAAATTAAAAAGAAATTCTTTGAAAAAAATGTTGGGTTGAAAAACTCTAATTCAGAGAGATTACATAGCAAATATATGCAGAGCAACCGACAATAATAATACGATCACTCGCTCTATTTTGAAATCAAAACAAATAAGGAATTAGAATTGTTCAAACAACACCATCTCTAATTTTCGTACCTGAATAACACAGAAGGTTGGTAACTAATAAGTTTAGCACGATTCATGGACTTTTTATAACACAAAAAAACATCACTACCAACCATACCTTTATTTAAATTTTTATCAATACAACAGAATGCATGTGGAGGCATTTCACCTTTATTAGTAATAATGACACAAATATCAGTCACTACTAGTGCATTACACGCAGCAGTCGTATGAGCGCGACGATAAGTGATATATGTACATGCCGTTGAATTGTTTACATTTGCAATCCGGCCTCCAACACTTTCACCAACAGTTTGAGCATCAGCCATTAATTTTTCTTTCCCATCATACATGACACCTAAATTTAGATAAGGAAATTTGTATAAAAAAAAACTCCGATGCTACAGTTACTTTTTTTATACAGAATAAGGGTCGCAGTATAAATCGTCGCAAGATAGGTTATAAATTGTGAAAACTTTGATTATAAGTTTCATAATATCTACAAACACAATTTAGACGGACGGGAATAGATAGAAATCGAATAACAGAAAGAAACACTAGTCGATGGCTAGATAAGAGAGTAACCTAAAAGAAATGGGAGTAAACCGATGAAGGGCATCCGTTGAAGTTCGGGTTAGATTGAGTCAAGAAAACTTCTAAATACAGCTCCGACTTATATAAAGCTGTAAAACTACAGAAGAACAACAACAAGCATTAAACATAATTAAAATATAGGAAACGAAATATTTGTAAAAAAACGATATTTGTGTTTCGTCACCTTTGCAATCTCAAACGCTTAGATGTGGCTATATGTAATTTTTTCTTCATGATAACTTTCTATGAACTTTATTACTTTGAGATCTCCAAAACGAGGTTTTAAAACACACAAATTTGCAAGTTTTATTTTTTTGTTTTTTTTTTTTAACATCTATTAAAATTAGTTTTTATTTCACTAAGATAATTTTTTTCCATTTATATAATAATTATTTTTCATTATTTTTATAGTATAATAACTAAAGTATGTATAATGTTGTTTTTAATGGGCAACAGGTGTTCCAAAAATATATATATGTATATATAAACTTACCAATATCAACCAACGGAGGTTTATCACGACCTCGCCTGAAACACACATAACACTCGGAACTTCGTAAACTTCCATGATTTAAATCAGCAGGTAAACCCGTTGGAGTATAACTGATTAATTCATAGCCATCCGGTAATATTTCTCCAAGAGAAGGAAATATAACTCCTATATCAGTAATTGGAGCACGGTCATGTGTAGACTAAAACCCCGAAACAAGCATATTTTACACATTTGAATCAATTTTAATAGCTTATGTAAGTATACCTTTAAGTGACCTCCATCAGATAATTCACCAAGTAACAAAGGATCTTCAGGTAATCCAGCAATCACAAAATAGTCAGCTACTCTTCGATCATCCATTGCTTTATCTACTTTTCAATCCAACTCATTTTCAATTTTCAAAAACTAAATGAAAAGTTTTATAAATTTTCCTTACAATTTTCAACACTTCATATGTATCTATATTTATTACAAGTTATTTCACAAGGATTTATTTAAAATTTAATTACGCGCAATTTATTGATTATTAAAAATAATGCATTTTAAAATAATTATTGACAACCAGTATATACATATAAACAATACAATTTTACATGAAAATTTAAACCCTACCCAATTGAAACATTTTATTTTTAACAAGTAACAATTATTAAAAAAAAAAAAAAAAACTAAACCGTACACAAGTATCTTTAGTTAATTAAGTTATTCAATGTTGATGTTTTTTATATTTTGAATATGTAGAAAATTTTAGAAATTTATTGCAAAAAGTTTATAATAAATACCTATTTACCACATTAGCCTTTAGCGATGTGTCAATGGTGTCAAGTCAATGTTGTTATCCAATCTATGGTACAGGAAAAAAACATATTGACACGGAATGTCAACATTCGCTTATGGAATGTATTGCCATCTACGGAGTTTAAATTTTAAGTTGGTTTAAAATAATGAGGTAATAATTGTTAAATATGCAAATAGGTGCAAATTTATTCTACAAACGAAAATCTACGTTTCTATTTTCCATATTCCGTATTTTATAACATGTGTACGTATTTTGTTTTAGAAAAAAGGAGTCTTCAATAATTAATGAATAAAATGACTATTAGGTGCTGAAAATATCTAGATGATCTAGAAGTAATATATTTTTATTGCACTTTGTGCAATATGTTACTATTATCTTTAATAATCAGCGTATCATAGTACAAATATCGAGAATTATTTTCTTTGAAAAATATCAGACTTTGAACAGTTAACACCCAATTTTATATTTTAGTTTTGCAAGCCAAGAAAGTACTCCAAAATAGTTTAGTAATGTTGTATATGTTCAGAGTACTCTGAATAATGTTTTGGAGATACAAAATTCAATTCAATACGGTAATGGTAATATTATAAATGGTATAAATAAAATTTCTAGGTACCATTTCGAACCTCTCTCCTAAACATTAAAAAAAAAATTAATTATCACTTTTATTAGCTTTATAAATAAATATACAGTGTTTCTAGAGGAAAAGTAAATATTTTGAGATATGGTATGTAACCCAAAAAAATTTAAAGCAAAGGCAAATGAGGAAATAAATATGTACATTCTATAGATATTAGAGATATGGATTAGTTGTAGTCATTGTTGTTTTTCCTATACTCACAATGTATTATGCATGTCAAAAACATCCATGCTATCATGGTATGATAGCTTAGATGTTACCATTTTTACACATATACTTAAGACTCAAACCTTATTATTAAAATTAAATGTAATTAAAATTTAATTTTTTATGGTTTTACATGTGTTGTGTCATGGTATGGATACGTATTCAGTGGAAGTTATCTTTGGAATGAATTCATTTCGTTTTTATGGAATGAATTGATGTTTGTTGTTAGTTTAAATTTGTAGTTTAGTTTTTATACAGCTTTTATATGTAAAGTTTGGAAAATAAAAGGAATTTATATTTTTTTTATAATTTATGTTCAATTAAATTACAACATAATAATAAGATGGTGTCTTACATTACATAAAAAATACAGATTTTTATGAAGAAATATAAATTTTTTATTTAATTATTTTATATACAAAAAATTTATTTTTTCTATCTAGTAAAAAAAAAGGAATAATACTTAAAAAAAAAATTTTAAAATGAACAAAAGTAATTAAAATATGTACAATTATTTTTTTTAATGCTTCTTTAATTTCATTGAAATAATCAATTACGTGACAAATAAAAATTTTAAATTTTTATTAAAATTATCTCTGTTTGACCGCCAACATTTCCTTATACTATTTAGTTCTCAAAAAAATCTTTAACCCTTTTGAGGGCACTGCATCTTGTTATTCAATGAACTAGTTGTCCACATATTCTATGTCTATGGTATATAATACATACATTGTTTTTCATGATAGTAAGATTTTTAGATACACAGTGATTAAAACATAAAGCACTAGATAGAGCAAAACTCGCATGTCAAACATACTCGATTAGCGTCGAAAAACTAATAATTTTAATAATAAATTATTTTTAATATAAATGTCGTCGACAGATCAAAATAATACATTGGTCCAACTAATCGAAAATTATAAATGCCGTAAATGTAAATCAAATCATGAGCATTATGCAGCATGTAAGCGAAAGATAACAACTTATGATCTTTCATTCGATACGCCCAATACGAAAAAGAATCGTAGCTTAAATAATTCTACAGATGATGCTTCTGGTGTTTCTATTTCTTCACCATGGGAAAATCGAAGAATTAAATCCGATCTAATTGAAGCACGAAGTCGAATACTGGTGCTGGAAACTCAGATACAACAACTTCATTCTGTTCGAAAAGAATTAGAATTAGTTTTTGAAAATGAGAAAAAAGTATTGCAAGACCAGCATACAAGAGATCGTGATTTAATTCATGATTTGGAATCAAGAATTAATGTTATTCGTCGGCGTGAAGCGGAAACAAAAAGTGAACTTAACGAAGTACGTAAAATTTGAGTGAAGATAGAATACAAGTGATTAAACAATTTAATAATTTTAGGTTCGACATAAAGCTGATACGACTAAAATCAATTTAGAAAAAAAAATTGAACAATTGCAACAAAATATTGATAATTTAAAAGAGGAAGTTTTAGAGGTTTCATCTAGTGAACACGAAAATAATTTCTTTGCTACTCAACAAATTGCAAAATTAGAGGATGCATTGTCCGCTGCTGAAGATGATGCTACAGCACAAAAAAAATTAGTCGCTACATTACAAGCACAGTTATCTGAGAGTAATGCTACGAAACGTGATTTAGAGCTAAAAGAGCAAGCGTTACAAAAAGCTCAATTAAAAATTAAAGATTTGGAGTATGAAAAAGGCAGTTTTTTAGAATGGCAAGCACAGACAAAAGTAAGTATTTTGATATTATAATTTAAAATAGTTAACCGACTTACAAACAATTGAAGTTAACCACTAAAAGAGTAAATTGATTCTATGAACTTATACCAAAATTTTTGCTTCAATATTTTCTATCGTTAAAAAATTAATATACTCTGACATACTTTATGTATGTCGAGCATAAAAAGGAGCTTGTCAATTCAATTACTACACAATTATGACAAATTTTATAAATACATGTGTATGTTTGTTTGCATATTTCTCAGAAACTAAGAATTGGATTGCGATGATTCATTTTTATTAGATT
Organism: Chrysopa pallens; assembly: GCA_020423425.1. Classification (NCBI taxonomy): domain Eukaryota; kingdom Metazoa; phylum Arthropoda; class Insecta; order Neuroptera; family Chrysopidae; genus Chrysopa; species Chrysopa pallens. The sequence continues at coordinate 55,538,822 of CM035594.1, read as the reverse complement.
ATGTTTTTATCAATTTAGGATTCAGTGTGTTTCATCAAAATCGGTGGTTATTTCCCATTTCGTGACCCTAGAATGAAAAGGTTCCAACTAACAAAACTGTGTTTTTTGAGTTGTTAGCATAAAATGGTTCCATCTGACTTATTTTATCATGTGTTCTGACATTCAGCGCAATCTGGTGGCTAGCTTTTAAACTAGAACAATTCTAAAGTTCCAACTGATGTGTAATTATTAACAGTTCATTATGAGAAGGTTCCATGTGGCAGTTGGAACCTTATAACTCTTTGAGTCATTTATTTTTAACCTCCTTGGAGCGATATAGTTCCATCTGACATCATTGCTACAGCTGTTCATTTTATTAGTATTTCTACCAACTCCAGCTGACCTTTGTTGTTATTGAATACACTGGTAGTAAAGGTTTTAGTGCTTTGTTTGAGGTTAGTTAATGCCTAGACAACGTATATTTTTATAAGTTTAGTGATTATATGTTTGCCATGAAAAATGGATCGTTCTAAGGAATATGAAAAACTAAGGCAACTTATAGTGGAAACATTAGATGATGAATCTGAGCTGCAAGATTCTGAAGATTCTTACAAACCTAGTGAATCCAGCAGTTCAGAGAGTGAACTAGATGGAATTAGGTAAGTTTTCAAGTTTATTTTATTTATTCTAGGGCCAATGAAACCTACTTTTCTGTGTTGATTTTCAATTTTAAGGTAGTTTCAGTTTCTAAGATTAACTGGGAAAAATTATTTAGCTTAGGCTAACCTCTATCAAAATTTATAAATATTAAGCCTATATTGATTTTCAGACCTTTGCCAAGGAAGAAGAAATGTGGGAATCCTCAAAATGTTTTGAAAAACATTACACAATCACACGGCATTATGGAGACATCAGCCTTTATTCACCTGCCGAGTACATCGACTAGGCCTGATACAAATATATCTCCTTTGCTGCCAAACGACAATCCAAGGTTAGTCCTAAACTTTTTTCATTATCTACCGTAAACAAACCATAATTAATTAACACTTTCAGTGCTTGTTTTTTTAACAAATTTGCTAGGCCTATTTCTAAAAGGTGCTAGTATTTTTTATATAAGTTTAGGCCGTAAGTGATACAGAACGATATATCATACCTCGAACAAATGGGTTAAAATCATCATTAGTAAACCTACAATATGACACAGTGCTGCTATAAAAAATATATTGTTGCTCAGCACTTCTCAGAAGAAACTAACTTACAGCAACGTTATGGCGTTCTGTAGCACTGTAATCATTGCCATAAGGTAGGCAACGAGGCTGTCCAAAAACATGCAATTACCTACGTGTGGAAACATGTTGCTTATTCTTCTGTGTTAATCATGTTAGGTCTACGTGTATTATTTTTTATCCTTTATTTTTGTTTTCAGTCAAATTCTGGAGGAGTCGGATGTACGAAGCACTGTTTACCGTCCAGTACTCCGAGAATGCCTGGGTATAAATGTCCACAACATTGTGAATGAAAACGGAACTAACAACACCGACATCAGCAATCGTTCAGAGGGAGTACCGGTAAACTTGGAAAGAAATTATGTTGACACTGAAAACATTCCACCAAACACTGTACAAGGTAGGAAAAAACCTAATGTTAAAAGAAAAAAAAGGGAAATCACGGAATGGAAAAGCTACAAGCGCTCAAAATGCCATCAGGCTGGTAAAGCTTATGTGAGTGTAGCAGGAAAAGAGGTTCCAGCTAAACAAATAAAAGACTTAAAGAATTGTGTTACTGATTGTAAATTCAAATGTGGAACTCAAATCACTAGAGAGGAAAGAGAATCTCTATTCAAGTGTTATTATAAAATGTCACAAAATGAAAAGTACCATTTTTTACTGAACACGACAACAAAAAGTATTACCGAGCGCCCAAAGGATAAAACTCGTAAGTCCTACAAGAAATATTCTTTTAAGTATTTTTTTAACATAGGATCTGATAAGGTTCAAGTATGTAAAAAGTTTTACTTAGGGACTCTAAGTATATCTCAAAAGCCTGTTTATACTGTTCATCAAAACAAAGATGTGGAAACAAACACGCCGAAGCAAGATGGACGGGGTAGAAGTTCAGGTAACTGTATAAGTTTGAGCGAAGAAAAAAAGGAACAAGTTAGAGAGCACATAAAATCATTTCCGGCTATCGAGTCACATTATTGTAGGTCAACTACAAAAAAACAGTATCTTGACCCTAACTTAAATTTGGTCAAAATGTACAACATGTACAAAGAACAGTTTCCGGAAGATTCAGTTAAATTAAGTATGTATAGACACATTTTTGTAACGGAATTTAATTTAGATTTTCACACAAGGAAATCTGACAGATGTGACCTTTGTGAGGAATTTAGGATGGCCGAATCACAAAATCTTGTAAGCGATGACCTGAAGAAAAGTTATGAAATGCACGTAATAGAAAAAACTGCTATGAGAGAAAACAGGAAAATTGACCGGGAAAACACGACTATTCCAGTGCTTTGTTTTGATTTGGAAAATGTAATTGCATGCCCAAGAGCAGAGATAAGTTCTTTCTTTTATAAAAGAAAATTGAATACATACAATTTGACTGCACACTTTTCTGCGAGTAAAACCATTTATTGTGCTTTATGGACCGAAGCTCTATCTGGTCGAAGTGGAAATGATTTAGCCAGTGCACTATATAAAATACTGAGAAAAGTGGCAGAAGAGCACGAGTTTACTGAACTAATTTTATGGAGTGACTCATGTGTGCCACAGAACAGGAATTCCTTTATATCATGTGCAGTACAAAACTTTTTGCATGAACACCCACATGTATCTAAGGTGACAATGAAATATTCTGTACCAGGGCACTCCTGTATACAAGAGGTGGACAATGCCCACAGCATGATTGAAAAGGCTATGTCACAGAATGAGTTCTACTCACCATTAGGTTTAATTCGAATTCTGAAAACCATAAATCGTAAAAGTCCACTCCGTGTTCTTCAATTGAAAGATGACGACTTTTTTGATTTTGGCGAAGCTGCGAAAAAATCTCTCAATTTCAAGCTTGTACCATTTTTCAAAGTGTGTGCTATTGAATTCAGCCAAACCCTACATGAAGTTAAGTTCAAAACCTCTTTCACTGAAGATGAACAAAAAGTGAATCTGCGTTTCATGCAAACACCGTCCAGAAAAAAATCAACAATGAAGAATCAGTCAAGCAGTCCAAGCCCACCGGTATGGAAAATGATTCAACCTTCAAAGCTGAAATGTCAACCTACTCTGCCAGCTGATAAAGTTAAAGACATTAAAAGCATGTACAAATTTATGCCGTTGCAAGATAGGGAATTTTATACAGTAGTATTGAAACTGTAGGCCTAATTTTGCATCACTTTTCTTGAAAATGTAAACTTTTGACAATTAGACCTAAAGCATATGCCTATGTATTGAATAATAATAAAAATACAGACATGTTCTTGATTTAAAACTTGCCTATGTTATTTCAAAACATAATCTCCTATGTAGTGTTGGTCAAATAAGGTTCCATCTGCCAGATGGAACCTTCTCTCTCGTAATATCAGAATTGAGGTGAGTGAAAAGGTTCCATCTGTTTTTAACATATGTTAATTACTCAGTAATGAGTGAATGAAAAAATTCAAAACTGTTCACACAGGGACTCTAGGATGGCTATACAAACTTTAACTACAAAAAGTCTCATAAGTATATATACTTTTTCGTGGATTGCAATTCCAAACTTTAACCGCATTTTTCTCAAATTGAGGTTGATGTCAGATGAAACCTTTTCATTCTAGGGTCACGATTTCTTGTTTTTGTTCATTGATCCATGAGATCATTTTCATGAAGTAAAATTCTACATAAATAAACTATTAGCAAATAGGGCAGCATGAAATGAAGTACAACTGGAGAATTTTAAATAATAAAATTCAAATGTTTTGAGAGAAATAGTTTACGTTTTCGATTTATAGGTTAAAATAGTTTTTTTTTGTAAATTATACCTCATTTAAAAAACTGCAATATATATATATATATATATATACATATATATATATATAATATATATATATATATATATATATATATATATACATATATATACATACATAGATTTTTCCTGAATATTGATTAATTTTCTAAAGACTAAATTCCATCTAGGAAATTTCTATTATAACAATTTTATCTCTTACATTTTCTTCATAAATAATTTCAGATGCAACAATCAAAATTATCAGCATTTAGAGATTTAGAAAAGGAAGTGGAAAAACTACGTGAAGAAAATCGAAATTTACATGATGCAGTTCAAAATAAGTTGTTACTTGAAGAACAAGTACTAGATTTACAAAAACATTTGGAAGCAAGTAAAAGTTTACATAAAGATCTTGCTGATTTTGAGGTATTGCTATTAATATTTCTAATTTAAAACAAAAAATTAATTTTTTTTTTTACAAAAGGTAAAATATTCATTATTAGAATCCAAATTGAATGATTGGTTGTCATTAGCCAGAGAATATTGTGAGCCATCTGATCCATCTGATAATAGTTTACTTCATGAATTTAAAAAAATTATAGAACAATATCAAATAAAGGAAATTATTTTAACATCTGAAAAATCTGCATTGGAAAATGACCTCAGAGCAGCTCAGAGAGTAAGTGTTAATTATTTTAAATCTAAAAATTATAAATTTTGGGCAAATATTGATAAATCAGAAATATCTACGGTTTTTTTTTAATAGATAAAAATTTATGAATATTTAAAAGTAGTGAGACTAAAGAGAAAAGCTAAATTTTGGATTGTAAAATAATTTACAATACAAATAATAATTTCATGTTTTTATATAATTTAAAACTGGATTAAGCCCATTTCTCTGTAAGAAGTTAAATTGTTTTCTATAAAATTATAATTAACGAAGAATTTATTTCTTAACTACCCATAATCATCAATCCAATGAAATACATGAATGTACCTTATCGAAACTAATGAATATATAAATAGCTTAGTAACTTTTAGCAAAAGTTTGGCACATAGATTATTGTTCGTATTGCATACAATCAATCATGCATGTGTCTAATTTTAATATATATTAACTCCAAAAGAAAAGAGTTTCAAGATAACTCATATAGTATTATTTTTCAATTTGTCATTGTACTTTAATCTTAATATGTCCAAAGAATATACATGGAAACAATTTTTATTTATAAATATTCTGTCGTGTGCATATTTTGCTAATAGTAATTGTGTTTATGTACAATTTTTTTTTAGGATCTTACAAACAAAAAACAAGAAATTGAAAAAACAACTGCTCAGTTATCAGAAGTGCAAACTGCATATAAAAATCATCAAGCCTTTATACATCGTTTACAAAAGAAATTACTTTTAGTTAGCCGAGAGCGTGATAGCTATCGAAATCAATTGGATTCCTATGAAAAAGAGTTAACCATAACCTTAGGATCTGATACATTTACTAGCGGTCGCTCTACAACTGAACTACTTCAGGAACGCTTAGAGAGTTGTGAACGTATGATGGAAGGCTATCGTGATCTAATTACAAAATTAGAAAATGATTTAGAAATGGCAAGTAATCAAAATCCACAAGTTGCACCTGTTCGTACCGATCAAATTAAACGTTTGCAATCGGAAAATAGTGAATTACGTGCTGAAAATGAACGAATTATTCAACAAAGAAACGAACTTGAAAAAGAACGTGAAAATCACGCGTTACAAGAAGATACGAAAATAATTTCAAGTTTACGAAATGAAATTCAGGAATTTCAAAATCAAATCGAAGTTCTATTGAATCAAAATACAGAACTACAAAAACAAATCAATGAACATCAAAAGGAAAATAAACAAGAACAAATTTTGCACTTTGAGTTAAATCCAATGGCAGAAGCTACATCTAAATATGATTCAGAAGTTGCGGCACTGAGAAGTGAAATCGATCGTCTTAAACGTAAAATACGTAATTTAGAAGAAGGTGTTGAAAACACAAGAATGGAATCATTTGCTACCGGAAGCAGTAGCCAAGAAATACAAACGTTAAAAGAGCAAATTAAATCGTACGAATTGAAAATTCAACGATTAAAAGAAGTATTTAAAACAACATCCCAAGAATTTCGTGATGTGTGTTATACCTTACTTGGTTACAAAATTGATCGTATTAGTAATAGCAATTATCGATTAATTAGTATGTATGCAGAATCCCCGGATGATTATTTATCGTTTCAATTGAATGAAGGAGGTTCCTTAAATTTGTTAGAAACACCATTTTCATTAACTCTAGAAGATCTAGTAGAAACATACTTAGAACATCAACAATCCATTCCCTTATTTTTAAGCTCGATTACTGTTAATTTATTTAATAGACTTACATTGCGCACACAGACTGTGGATTTGTAAAAAAATTTATAACTATTTTATGTATACTTTTTTAATCGTAAATAAAATCCATTAAATACAATTTGAAAAATTAGTTGAAATTTATGCTTGATTCTACAAATAAAAGAACGAATCTAATTTTACAAACCATTTTGTAAAGTTTCCCCCTGAATATTCTATGAAAGGCATTGGCCGATCTCATATTAATGATAATTATTGTAAAAAAAAATATTCATTTAACATGATAGTTTTTATATAAAAATAATTTAATGTACTTCATAATTAGCTTGTTAAACAGTTTTTAATTGAATAATCTTCAACTCTGATGGAAAATTCTTTTTTTATTTCTACTACTTTTTTTATTCAGCGATAAGGAAGGTCGAGCTTGAAGCAGTTTATTGGCGACGAGTTAAGGTTTAAACAAACAAGCACTTGGTAAAAATGGCCACGGAAGGCGTTTCGGCAGTATACTTTATAAATAATAAGCCACGGTAAACCACTTGTCAGGTTTCTGCTTCTTTTACCTTACTACTACTCAAACAATATATTGTGTACTTAAATGGAGCTAGCCACCATAGCATTTATTTAAACGCACGTTACATTAGTATTTCATTATCATTATTTAAAAACCGATTAAATTGAAACAAACTGAAATTCCTGTTCAAAATTTGAATATGTACTAACAGGAATGAATTGGAAATTATTTTTCATTCTAATTCATCTCGATTGAAAATTTAGAAGAACTTTTAATCGAAATGAATGAGAAATAATTTCCATTTCAACCGATTATTTTCAATATACTATTTTGAATTGGTTTCAATTTTTTTGTTTTAGTTTCCTACGAAGACGGTTAGTTACTAGTATTTTTGTGAGCGGTGAATTTCACTCTCTATAACTCTGTTCTCACCATCAAAAAACATAAGCCACGCGGATACTACATATAAAAAGAGCGATAATTTAAAAAAATTTTAATTTCGCTGTCACTGATAGGTCCAAATGATGCTAAAAAATAACAGTAAAATTATAAACGTCTTCGAAATTTTATCAAATTCGGATAAGACGTTTGAAAGTATCAGCGGGACAACCATATTTAGATATCAGAAAACGAAATACAAATTCTAGTGACTTCACTGCATTGGATCAAAATACTATTCTTACTAATCTTCTCGTTGTAACAATACTAAAAATATTATAAGAAAACAGTTTTTTACATTCGTGACAAAATAAAAAAGTCTCGAAAAATAATACTTAAATCCTTAAATAAATTACCCCTAACATTTGACATTTATTTCAATTAGGTTTTTGAAGCAATTTAAGCGGGAAACATTAAAAACAAGTTGAATTTGATAACAAATGCGTAATTTCTTATTAATAATAATTTTTATTTATTTGATGAAACTTATAAACATAAAAAATGAATATGTTCCTTAAATTTTCTTAAATATTTTTTAAGGCACTGGGTTTATTTTGTGCATTTTTAATGGTTATAATAAAATATGTTTTCTAAAAAAGAATATATTCAAACGTAGTTTAAACCAAATTTTTATTTTTGTAATTTAATTTTTGGTGACTTTTAATTAAATTATTAATTTTGTCTAATAAAAAATTTCATTTTAAATAAATAAAGGCTTTTCTTTTAAAATAATTTTATAGTAAAAAATTTGAATATTTCAAAAAAAAAAAAAAAAAACGTAATCAATTAAATATCAAGAAAATCAAGAAGATGAAATTCATAATGATAATTTAGTAAATAATAAAATAATAGTCTATTAAAAATGACACTAGCAGATTCTGTTTATTCTATAATGGGTCTGGAGATTTAAAAGGTTTTCATGTGATCACTAGTCTCTTAAAAGTAATCGGAAAAAATAGTATCGGTAACAGCACGATTCTTACCGCACTAGTAAGTAAACAATGTCCTTTTATTTATTTTAGGTTACTAAATACTTATACATTTATATTTAACTTATATATTTAACACTTCTTATTCGACTATCGGTGTTTCTTGAAATTGAGAGTTTTGAAAGATATTTTAATTTTAATAAAAAATTTTAAATTATATCCCTAATAAGATATATAGTTAAAAAAACTATTTGGTATTTTTCTGTAATGATATGACTAAGAAGACCCGTTCTATAAATTCGGTTGTCGGCTAGTCGTATGCAAGCGCATTGTTAAGCTACTTTTGACATTATTATCTCCATATATGTCAAAAATAATTGCAATGCGCTTTGGGACGTTTTGTTTGGAGTTTGCCGCAGATAAAAATAGAATCTTAATTAATTGTAGCTAATCCATAAAGTTTTATTTTGAGCCAGATCTGTAATACATAAAAATATACGCTTAACTATAAATCAAGACTCCGGACTGACGTAACGTAATGACAGGCTTAGACCAATCAATAAAGTTAAGCAACAGTAGTTACAATGTGTATTTCGATGGGTGACCACCTAGCAGTACTATGTACTGTTGTTGTATAAAAAATAATAATCCCCTTTGGTTAATGGCTATATAGCTGAAAGGAGCTGAAGCCAGAAATAAAAAAAAACCATAAATCAAAAGTATGTAACTCTAAAAGAACGAAATAAATACGGTCAATAAATATACAACTAATATGTATTAAGCCTTCACTTAAAGGCATTTGTGAAATATATTTTTTATATAATCAATATTACATGTCACATTTTTTTAATTTATCATATAAATTATAATATATATTAAAAAATTTGAAGGGCCAAAAATTTTGTATAAATATATTACAAATTTTTTAATGACATTTCTATTTTTAATTTTTTGAATAAACATTTATGATTTAAAAAGCAGTTTAATATACTCTATTATCAATTAATAATAATAAAAAAAATTAATTAAAAATGTTATTCACATAATAAATGGGAATATTTTTTTTGTTAACATTTTGAAGAAAATAATTTCATCATTTACTTATGTCCCTTTTTATATGATAGGATATTTGCCTTTGTTTTAAATTTATTTCAAAATTTTGACTATAATATACAGAGATTCGTTAAAATAAACAAATTTTAAAATGTTTTTATATACAATCAATTGAAACTCAGTAATCGATTCAATCCAGTTTAAATCTACACAAATCTTTCCACGAGCTTCTTTATGGAAGACAGTGCAGCAATTTTGAATTCATTTTATATTTAATCAATGATATCGGAAAAATTGGATTTAAAAAAATATATAAATATTACCCAGAAACTGGAGAAAGTTGCGAGATACTTGGTAATAAAAAACGCGACGTCCTAAACACAGTATAAAATCAATTTTTTAATGAAATACAGTTAAATCTTGAAAACGTATATTTTATTATTTAAAAATTGTATGAATGATTCATGTTCCTTATTCAATTTTATCGATCCCCTCTGCCAGAAAGATTATCTAAAATCAAATGAATCAATAAATCAACTCCCTATATTTCTCATACTATCGGCAGTATTCCGGATAAATTTTCTATATATAATGACTCCAAAAAATATTTTACTGTTGAGTTTACCAAAGGTATTTTAGATAAATGACAGGCTTATTTAGCAGATACTTACCTACCAATTTTACTCTATAACTGAGTCAAAGAGTTATAGTATTACTTTTCTATCTGCTAAACAAGCTGAATGTGCGACAAATATACTTTTCTAAACAACATTTAAACTCTTTACGATTTTAATAACATATTGAAAACAAACTTTGATCAGTGGTAATTAGAAATATTGTTTGTTTAACTAACCACCCCTTTAGAACATGTAATTTAAAAAGAGACTGTGGATAAAAATGATTTGAAACATTTAAAAATGATCTGAAAAAGTTTGTAAAACAGTTTTTTATTCAAACGAAAAAAAATTTCTTTTGCATAAAATTAAAAACATTAAATTTAATTATTAACCAAAAAATAAAATTAACTTCTAATTACCACAATATAAATAAATTAATTTAAAATTTAATTTCATTTTATTAAATTTAAATACAAATAGCATTTGTTTTAAATTTTTATAAATTTTCTGAAAGAAAATTCTGTTAGATTTTTAGAGATTTATAGAAAAATTACTACTGTTTTTTTAGTAATTATATA